>PVIU01014167.1:0-53037 GCA_004026605.1 Ondatra zibethicus | reverse complement strand
AAACTTCCACAATGTGCAACAAATGACAGAGACAACTGACTACCTGGGCAGTCACCCAAAGTCTCAATTGCAATGTTGAAGCGACCAACTTTGGCTAAGGCCTAAAGTAACTGACATACCGTTTTCAAGAGCAAGAAACTTTTCAAAACTATCTTACCCTGTCTTGGCAGGATATGACAGTTCTGTTTTATCCATTTACGGATACTCGGTATCTCTGTCAGTGGTTGAGGTATGGACATTTCTTTGCCCAAAGGCCAGTTCTGCCAAGAAGAAAGGCTCCAGATGGAGTGTCTCTGGTGCTCAACATTCTCTCGGGAAAAGATTGGTGTTACCAGGAGTGAGTGCGTCTCATTGTCGCAAAACTACGAAACTCTAGATTATATTAAAGGCCATTTTCTACAGCTCCTTGAAGAGGTTGAAGATTATCTATCTATACTGAATATAATCTCTATGTATCTAAAGAACCTGATTAGTCTAATCATAAATAACAAACATAGGTGACTACTGATCTATAATTCTCAATACCTATCTAACTTAAAGACTAAGATAATAAACAACTGTGCAATAAATGAGGACGATGACTTTCAAACATAGACAATGTATAAGTATCTTAATCGGAGGTAGTAATGTACATTGCAGTATGGTAAATATATATATTAATACCTAAACAATGTTTTAAACAGAGATAGAAGTATACATGCATACAATATTCAATATAATTTAACTTTTATCAATATACAGAAATCTATACCAATATAATTGTCTATAAACAGTAACTCATAAATACAATCTTTTATCCCATCATCCAAATATCCCTCTTTTCTTTTCTTTTTTTTTTTTGAGTCTATAAAATTCCTCCCCCATCCCCCAACCATATACCAGTTATAATCAACCCCTAATTGATGTCCCTAAACTTGAGGGCAAACTTTGCTGGGAGAGGGGACGTCATCCTCTAAAGTTACTTCCAGCTAGATGTCGATGAATTATTAAGTCTGCACAAATCAATAACCAAGCCACCTCGATAGAAACAGGTATTTTTAATGAAAGGAAAAGGGAACTCACTCTACAAAGTCGCGATCCAATCCCTCTGGCGGACACTGCATGGAGAGAGTGCATACCTGTGTTCTCCCGATTTTCTACCTGGGGTCCCAGTAGCCACACCCCAACTTGATGTGATTGGCTAGTGGCTCTTCCCCCATCATCCTAGAGGGATGAACAAATTATGACTCACCAATTAAGTTCAACATATTTATAATTTTGACTTTGTATTGAAAATTGTTTACGAAGGGTTTTAAGCAAGCCCATCCCACACACATGATAGGGGTGTTACAAGGGAAGGCCCATTGTTTATCTCGGCCTCCTGGCTAGCTTATACCTGAAATAACCACTCAGAAACTGTATTCATTAAAACACTGCTTGGCCCATTAGCTTTATTTTTTTATTGGCTAATTCTTACATCTTAATTTAACCAATTTCTATTAATCTATGTATCGCCACGTGACTGTGGCTTACCAACAAGTTTCTAACCAGTGCCTGTCTCAGGCAGAAGATCCATGGCTTCTCTCTCTGGGGGGCATGTAACCTGGCACAAATTAAATTTAATCTACAAAATGTAGGGTGGCTGTAGACAGAATATTTGCCAAGCCCCTGGTTGCTACATGCCTAACATCATTGAATTGAGCAAGCAAGTAACATTTGGGAAATGCTGCTAAATTTTTTTATTGAAATTAATCAGCAGTGTGACTCACCTACGTTCTTGTCTTATTTAGCTGTTTGTCATATAGAAAACTGATGTGTTTTGATGTAACATGAGGGCTTTCATGTGGGGGTTTCTGTCCTGCCCAGTTCCCACAGCCAGTAAGCCCCAAAGAAATCACACAGAGAGGTATATATTAGGTTATAAACTGATTGGCCCATTAGCTCAGGCTTCTTATTAACTTCTCAGAGAGGGTAAGGCTTCCCATAGGAAGCCAACAAAGTCCAGCACATTGCTTTGAGGCAGGACCAAGGCCTTCTCCACTATATCTAGCCTGAGCAAGGTATCCCTCCAAATAGAATGGGCTCCAAAAAGCCAGTTCAATCAATAGGCATAAATCATAGCCCCACTGCCAGTGACCTCAAGACTGTCCCAGCCATACAACTGTCACCCATATTCAGAGTTCCTAGTTTTGTTCTATGGTGGTTCTGCCTCTGTCATTCCAGAGTCAGTGACTCCCATTAGCTCAGGTCAGCTGTTTAAGTGGGTATCTTCATCATGCTCTTAATCCCTTTGCTCATATTATCACCCTTTCCTCTCTTTGACTGGACTCTGGGAGTTCAGCCCAGTGCTCCACTGGGAATCTCTGCATCTACTTCCAACAGTTGCTGGATGAAGATTCTATGATGACAATTAAGGTACTCATCAATCTGATTACAGGGGAAGGCCAGTTCAGGCACACTCTCCACTATTGCTTAGGGTCTTAGCTGGGGTCATCCTTGTGGATTCCTGGGAAGTTCCCTAGTATTGAGTTTCTTGCTAGACCCATAATGACTTCCTCAATCAAGATACCTCTTTCCTTGTTTTCCCTCTCTATCCCTCCCCCATCCTGGCCATCCCATTCCCTCATGTTCTCTTCCTGCCTCCCTTCTTTGCTCCTCCTCACCTCCTGCCCTCCCTAATCTCCCTACCCCCATGCTTCTAGTTTTCTCAGGATATCCTATCTGTTTTCCCTTCCCAGAGGGATTCATGTATGCTTCTCTTAAGTTTCTTTTGGGTTGTGGACTATAGGTGCTATGGTAAAAATAAAATGGCACTGTTCCCTGAGTGGCTACAGTGGGCAGTGGGCATGACACCACAGTGGGCCACGAAGGCAGCCAGTCCCAGGCAAAGAGCCATGTGGCAGGTGAGAGACAGAGACGAATAGGCATGTCATGCAGAGAAAGTAGGTATTTATGTAGTGGCTTATGGAGCGGAAAGGGAAAGGGGGAAGGGGAGAAGGGAGAAGAGCAGAGAGAGAGAGAGACAGAGAAACACAGAGAGAGAGAAGAAGAGGGAAGGGGAGAAGTGGGGAGAACGGAGAGAGGCAGAAGCTGCTTCTTCAGGATAGAAACGGAAAGGGAGGAACTCAGGATGGAAGCAGAAGAAAGATCCACTTGCCTCAGTGGGCAGAGGAGGGAGTAGGTGGGGCTTGTCTCTTAGAGGAACAGGATAGACCATTACAATAGGACTATAAGCTGGTTATACTTTGCTTTATATCTAATATTCACTTATGAATGAGTACATACCGTTTGTCTTTCTGGGTCTAGGTTATCTCACTCAAGATCTTTTTTTTCTAATTCCATCCATTTGCCTGAAAATTTTCAAGATGTCATTTTTTTTAAAACTGAGCAGTACTACATTGTGCAAATGTACTATATTTTCTTTACCCATTCTTTAGATGAGGGGCATCTGTTGTTTCCATGTTCTGGCTATCACAAATAATGCTGCTATGAATATAGTTGAGCAAATGTCCTCATAGTTTGATTGAGTATCCTTTGGGTATATGTCCAAGAGTGGTATTGCTGGGTCTTGATGTAGATTGATTAACAATTTTTTAAGAAACTGCCATACTGATTTCCAAAGAGGTTGTACAAGTTTATACCCCACCAGCAATGGAGGAGTATTCCCCTTCCTCTGCATCTTCTCCAGCATAAGCTATCATTAGTGTTTTTTTACCTAATCCATTCTGACTGGCTTAAGTTGTTTTCTCAGAGTCATTTTTATTGCCATTTCCCTGATGGCTAAAGATGTTGAGCAGCAATTCATGAATTGTCTTTCAGGCATTTGAGATTATTCTATTGAGAATTCTCTGCTTAGATCTGTACCCCATTTTTAATTAGATTATTTGTTTTTTGATATCTCATTTCTTGAGTTTGTTATATATTTTGGAGATCAGTCATCTCTCTGACGTGGGGTTGTTAAAGATATTTTCCCATTCAGTAGGCTGCTGTTTTGTCTTATTGACTGTGTCTTTTGCCTCACAGAAGTTTCTCAGTTTCAGAAGGTTCCATTTATTTATTGTTGCTCTCATTATCTGTGCTACTGGTGTTCTGTTTAGGAAGTGGTCTATGCCCATGTATTAAGGCTACTACCCATTTTTACTTCTATGAATTTAACTGTGGCTGGATTTATAATAAGGTCTTTGATTCATCTGGACTTGAGTATTATACATGGGGAAATGCATAGATTTATGTTCATTCTTCAACATGTTGACATCCAGTTATGCCAGAACCATTTGTTGAAGATGCTTTCTTTTTTCCATTGTATAATTTTAGATTATTTTTGGTCAAAAATCAAGTGTTCATGGGTGTTAAGTTTTTTCTTCTTTGAGCTGGTAACCCTCTCCACTGACACAATAATACAAATCAAACCAAATCAGATTGAATAAAAAAGACCCAGGTTTAATGGATGTCAGTCCTCCCAGATGGCCCCCTGGGAAACCACAGAGAGGGAAAAGGGGAGACAAAGTGTAAAGGAGTAAGTCACAAAACAATCCCATACCAGTTTGGAATTATGATTAATAAAAGGGTTATTTATTTAAAGGAAAATCTAACAGATCACCGTCCTAGACAACAGCCGTCTGCATGACCAGGAAAAGAGTCTGGTAGCCGGAAGCGGAGTCTGAAGCAAGAGAGGGAGCGCACTGCTACTGCTGCTTTTTTAAGACAAAGAGACCATGCCCAAGTGGGCTGGTATCTCAAAGGCTATTGGCTGAAGGAGTGGAAGGAGTTCCAGCAGCACGTGTTCGTTCTCTTGGGGGGCAGTTCTTGATCCTCCCTAGGGAGGGGCCACCATTTGGTGGGCTTTCTTGGAGGTGGAGTCTGGACTGTGGCCACTTCCAGGGAGGGGGCTTGGACCCCCAGTCAAACATTTCAGACTCTTTGTATACATGGATGCCAAGGGTATGGGGTGATGCTTCCAACCAAACAATAGGTGTGTGGATTAATATTACAGTCTTCCATTTGATTCCATTGGTCTATCTGGCTGTTTTTATGCCAAATTTACCGTGCTGTTTTCATTACTATAGCTCTATAATAGAGCTTGATGTCAGGAATGGTGATAACTCAATAAGTTCCTTTATTGTACAGGAATGTTTTGGCTCTCCTGGGTTTTTTGTTTGTTTGTTTGTTTTGTTTTTTGATATAAAGTATTGGTCTTTCAAGGCCTGTGAAGAATTGCATTAGTACTTTGATGGGAATTGCATTGAATCTGTAGATTGCTTATGGTAGAATTGCCATTTTTATTATTTTGATTCTACCTCTCCAAGAGCATAGGAGATATTTCCATTTTCTGATTATTGCCTTCAATCTCTTTCTTCAAAGACTTAAAATTCTTGTTGTACAAGTCTTTCACTTCTTTGGCTAGGGTTACCCCAAGATATTTAATGTTATTTGTGGCTATTGTAAATGGTGATGTTTCTCTGATTTCTTTCTTAACCCTTTTATCACTTGTATATAGGAGGGCTACTTAAGTTTTTGAGTCGATCTTTTATCCTGACACATTACTTAAGCTGTTAATCAGCTGTAGCAGCTCTGTCATAAATATTTTGGGATCACTTATATATATATATACTGTCATATCATCTGCAAATAGTGAAAGTCTGACTTCTTCCTTTCCAATGTATCCCTTGATCTCCTTTTGTTGTCTTATTCCTCTAGCTAGAACTTAGAGTATTATTTAAAGTAGATAAGGAGAGAATGGATAGCCTTGTCTTGTTCTTGATATTAGTGGAATCACTTTGAGTTTCTCTCCATTTAATTTGATGTTGCCTGCTGACTTGCTATATATTGTTTTTGCTGTGTTTAGATATGTTCCTTGTATTCCTGATCTCTCCAAGACCTTTATCACGAAGATTTTGGCAAAGGTTTTCTCAGCACCTAATTAGATGGTCACATTTTTTCTTTCAGTTTATTTATATGGTGAATTACATTGATAGATTTTCATATACTGGAATAGCCCTGCATGTCTGGAATGAAGCCGATTTGATCATGGTGGATGGTCTTTTTGATGTGTTTTTGGATTTTGTTTTCCAATAGTATATTGAGTATTATTGCATCAATGTTCATGAGGGATATTGGTCTGTAATTATCTTTCTTACTTGAGTCTTTGTGTGGTTTGCATATCAGTGTAGCTGTAGCCTCAAAAAAAGTGCTTGACAATATTTCTTCTGTTTCTGTTGTATGGAATGATTTGAGGAGTGTAGGTATTAGCTATTCTTTGAAGTTCTGGTAGAATTCTGCACTGAAACCATTGGGCCCTGGACAATTTTTGGTTGGGAGATTTTTAATGGCTTCTTTTATTTCCTTATAGGCTATAAGTACATTTAAATTGTTCATCTGGTCTTCATTTAATTTTTGTATGTGGTACCTACTCAAAAAATTGCCTATTCCTTGTAGATTCTCTAATTTTTTAAAGTACATGTTCTCTAATTATGACATACTAATTCTCTGAATTTCCTCAGTGTCTGTTGTTATGTCCCACTTTTCAATTCTGATTTTGTTAATTTGAATGTTCTCTCTACCTTTTGAATAGTTTGGATAAAGGTTTTTCTATATTGTTGATTTTCTCAAAGCACCAGCCCTTTGTTTCATTGATTCTTTTTACTGTTTCCTTTGTTTCTATAGCATTGATTTCAGCTCCCAATTTGATTATTACCTGTCATCTACTCCTCCTGGGTGAGTCTACTTCTTTTGCTTCTAGAGCTTTCAGGTGTATTGTTAAGTCACTAGTGTGAGATTTCTCTACTTTTTTATATAGGCACTTAGTGCAATGAATTTTCCTCTTCACACTGCTTTCATAGTGTCCCATAGATTTGATTATGTTGTGCATTCATTTTCACTGAATTCTAGGAAGTGTTTAGTTTCTTCCTTTTTTCTTCCTTGACACGGGGGTGATTTGATTGAGCACAGTTTAATTTTCATGAGTTTCTAGGCTTTCGGCAATTAGTGTTGCTGTTGAATGTTAACCTTAAGTCATGGTGATCAATAAGATGCAGGGGGGGTATTCCAATTTTTTTTCTGTTGAGGTATGTTTGGTTAAAGAGTATGTGGTGAAATGATCAATACATGTCTATTAAGTCCATTTGAGAGGGGCTGGAGAGATGGCTCAGTGGTTAAGAGCACTGACTGCTCTTCCAGAGGTCCTGAGTTCAATTCCCAGCAACCACATGGTGGCTCACAGCCATCTATAATGAGATCTGGTGCCCTCTTCTGACGTGTAGGTCATACATGGAAGGAATACTGTCTACAGAATAAATAAATAAATCTTTAAAAAAAAAAGAAAAAAAAAGTCCATTTGAGTCATGATCTGTTAATTCTTTTATTTATCTGTTAAGTTTCTGTCTGGCTAACCTGTCCATTGTTGAGAGTGGGGTGTTGAAGTATCCTACTATTAGTGTTTGGAGTTTAATGTGTGATTTAAGTTTTAGTAATGTTTTATTTACTTATGTGTGTGCTCTTATATTTGGGGCATAGATGTTCATCTTGATGGATTTTTTTTCCTGTGATGAGTATGAAGTGTCCTTCCTCATCTCTTTATATTGATTTTAGTTTGAAGTATATTTTGTTAGGCATTAGGATAGTAACACCCACTTGTTTCTTAGGTCCATTTGATTGGTAAATCTTTTCCCAATCCTTGACCTGAGGTAATGTCTTTGAGGTTGAGGTTTGGTTTTTTGTATGCAGCAGAAGATGGATGCTGTTTTCATATCCATTCTCTTAGCCTTTGTCTTTTTTATAGGTGAATTGAGTCCATTGATATTAAATGATATTAATAACCAAGATTGTTAATTCCTGTTATTTTTCAGTGGTAGTGTTTATGTGATTCCCTTCTTGGGAGTTTTCTGGAGTCAGATTATCTGTTGCCCTTGTTTTTGTGGGTGTATCTACCATCCTTGGGTTGGAATTTTCCTTCTAGTGTTTTCTGTAAGGCTGGGTTTATGGATAGATATTGTTAGATATTGTTTAAACCTTGTTTTGTCATAGAATATCTTGTTTTCTACATCTATAGTAATAGAAAATCTTGCTGGGTATAGTAGTCTTGGCTGGCATCCATGATCTCTTTATGTATGCAGCACATATGTCCAGGAACTTCTTGCTTTCAGGCTCTCTATTGAGAAGTCTGGTGTAATTCTGAAAGGTGCCTTTATATGTTACTTGGCCTTTTTCCTTTGCAGTTCTTGAAATTCTTTCTTTATTTTGTAGGTTTTGCATTTTGATTATTATATGGCAAGGGAATTTTTTTTTTGGTCCAGTCTGTTTGGTGTTCTGTATGCTTCTTATACCTTCATAAATATATCCTTCTTTAGGTTTGGCAAGTTTTCTTCTATGATTTTGTTGAATACATTTTCTGTGCCTTTGAGCTGAAGTTATTTCATAGCTATTATTCTTAAGTTTGGTCTTTTCACTGTTTCCCAGGTTTCCTGGCTACTTTGAGTTAAGAACTTCCACACATGCGAGTCTCCCTTTGATCTCTTGTATGTTATTGCTCAGGCTTGCACCTGTAGTTCCTGTTACTTTACCCAGCTTTTCCATTTCCAGAATTCTCTTAATATCTGTTTTCTTTATTGTTTCTATATTAGGTTTCAAGTCTTGAACTTTTTGCTTCCACTGTTTGATTGCTTTCTTCTTGGGTTTCTTTAAGACATTTATTGATTTCTTCCAATTTATGTCTGCTTTTTCCTCCAGTTCCTTAAGGGAATTTTTCAATTCCCCTTTAAGGGTCTCTTCATCTTCATAAGTTTTTTTCTTCTGTTTCTTCTGGATTAGGATATTTAGGTCTTCCTGTTTTATAACCACTGGGTTCTGGTGTTGCCATGTTACTTTTTAGGTTGTTGGATGTATTTATCCTTGCTTTGGCACCTACCCATCTCTTCCTCCAATTGATGAAGGCAGTATCTTTGCCTCTTGGTCCAATACTTGCAGTCAGTGTCTGTGTCTCAGGGATCCTCTCTTGGACCAATTGTTGCCGTTGTTATCTGTGTCTTAGGGAGCTGGTCTTAGTCCACTCTGTATAGTCACTTTCTGTGTTTCAGGAAGCCACTGAGGTCTGGGGATTTGGGGGTGGAGTGGAACTTGTAGATCACAGGGTCTGATCACTGGGGGGGTATTGTAGCTTGCCTGAAGGTGACTTACCTCCTGGCCTGCTATTGAAACTGAGGCAGGTCAGAGAGGGGTATGGGGTTTTGCCCCAGGGCCTTGTGCCTAGAGAAAGGGCTGTCAAACTGGGGAGTTGGTCACTCACCTTTTGATCTTCTCTGAGCAGTTGCAATCTGAGACTCAGAGAGCCACTGAGGTCACAGTGTATGGGTGGTTTTGGGTGTGAAGGGGAACTTGTATTTTACAGTGTCAAATTGAAGGGTAGGGGGAAGTTGGAGCACTCTACCTGCTGGATGTTATGCCCAAATCTGTGGATCCCCACAAAAGCCAACAAAGGAGACCGACTCCCATATGTAAAAGCAGAGCCTTTATTTTAATCAAGTTTGCAAACTCGGTCTCTCTGCATGTCCAACATATTGGAATATCTGGAGAGCCCTGAGCTCAATTAGAATTGGGTTTTAATAGTAGTAAAGGTGGGGGTGAGGGGTCTCTGAGGTTCAGGACCCCTGATTGGCTGACATTTGTCTAGGGGTGTCCTGGTGAAGTGCTGGCAGGTGTTTCTGTTTATAGTGCTTGGAATGCCAGGAATTTCCTTTGAATGGTCTGCTCTTGGGTGGAGGTCAGGTAATCTCGGCCTGCCAGGCATTGTCTCATGGTAAACTATTGAGACTCTAGACTCCATTTAAATTTATTGGTGGCCAGAGTCCCAGGTGATAATGGTTGGAGGAAGTAAAGAACTTCTTTTTTGCCCAGACTTAGATTATCATGGCTGGCCATCACACTGGAGGCTTGCCTGCTGGCTGGCTAGTGAAGCAGAGACAGGTGGAGGAGGAGTTTTGCTGTGCAAGCCTAGGGCCTAGAGACAGGGCTGTCCAGCTGGGGAGCTGTTCACTCACCTATTGGTCCACTCTGTGCAGTAAGAGATCCTCTAAGTGTGCAGGGGATGCTGCTACAACCTTCTGTTGTAAAGACTGATATAAAATTCAGGAACAAATGGATCTGGCATCTTTGTAAATTTCATTGTTTGTGGTATTTTAGAATATTTGAAAAATATCACATCTAAGTGAAGCCCATTCACAAGAGGTGAGAGCAATATCATATCAAATGATTTATAAGACTCTTGAGGGTTTGGAAGAAAACATGACTCTAACTAATTTACTAGCTTTGATCAACCAAAGAGAAAGGTTTTAATATATATAATTTACTTTCATCAGCTCTGCACTTGGCCCTCATGACACAGAAAGCCCAAAGTTACTTAATATATGTAAAAGACTGTAATACTCTGTGAAATCAGTGAAACCCCCTCACCAGGGCAGTGGTCAGTAAACTACAGCCTGAAGTTCACTTTGCTCCTCTTGTAGTATTAGAAGAATACAGGCATGTGTGCTCTATTTCACCCTGTGTTTAGCTGATTTTTGGTGCAATGGGCAAAGACAGAGGTATGTCTGGGAACAACACAGCCATTGCAGGTGAAATGTTGCTAACCCACGCAAGTGAATCCCATTTCAAGAAATGTATTTTCCAGTTACTATTCTGCTTTAAATATTAATTTCAATTTTTTTAGTTTTAGTTTTTTGATTTTTTTAGTTTAACTTGAAGGTTAACTAGTTAATTATTTTTTAATAGTTTAATAGACTATTCAAATAATACAGGCAGAAAACTCTTCAGGTCAGAATAAAAGAATTCAATCATTTTTAGTACAGCAAAAATCACAAATGTAATGGTTGTGACATATCCTTGCCCTGAGCTCAAGCCCCCATTATCCCAGGCAGATAGTGCATAGTTCGCATTGTCGTTCTCACAGGAGGAAGGCTTGTGGTTCCCAATATTACTATGTTGAAGGTTTCACCCTCAGTGTATTTGGACATGAGGCTTTTAGAGAAGTAATAAAGGACAACAAGGCTTGAGGAGGCGATTCAAAGTACACATGTTTGGAAAACACTGGAGAAGCTAAGTCTTCTCCCTTGCTCTCATTTCATTCTTCCCCAGTTCATGCTAGGAGAAAGCCTATGTGATCAAACAAAGAGTGACGGCTGCCTATAAACTGAGAGAAGAGAGCTCAGAATGAAATCTCCCCTGCTCAAGGCTTATTTCTCAACTTCTGGGCCCCAGAACTGTAAACAAATATATCTCTGAGGTTCTGAAGAGATGAGAGCAGAAAGAAGCTCTCTGCTACCGTCAGAATGGTGTGGAAAAATGCAAAGGATCTCGAAGAATGCCCTCCCAACTATAGTGAGGTAAGAAAGCTCACAGGAAGTACACAATGTCTTCATTCTCATCATCACAAGCTTTTCACATCACCGGATGAGGAACTGAAAACAGCTCTTAATGCCAGCCCCAGTGACTGGTGTAGATTATTAAAAGCTTCTGCCCCTAAAATTTGAATTGTAAATATGCCTGAAGGTTGTTGGAGTACACTGGTGCACCCTCTACACTTTTAGTCAGGCCGCATCCCCTAATGAAGATAAAATAGAGAGCATGAGCAAGGTTATCATGGGCATGACCTCCTCAACCAAAAAAAAAAAAAAAGTGGGATAAAAGAAACGTATTTCAGGTAAAAATCCCAAGTATATGGTCAGCAGAATGAGAGCAGATAGAAAAGGGAAGCCAAGAGAGAGGTGGATCCATGCACATCAAGAATAGGCTTAGTGTTGGAATTGAATGTTGCTATGCTGGACTTGTTGCTGCTGGGGCAGTTACATCTGTTCACTCTTCCTGTCCTGTTTCTATACCTGCTTCCTCTCCTCTGAAGGCTACTGCTCCAGAAAGGTATGGGCTTCTCTATCTGCTTCAAGTAATTTGAAATACTACTGTAAAGTCTCTCCAGCCCATCCCACAGGTTTATCCTTTCTGATTGGCATCTACTACATAGACGATGACAGTGTAGTCTAGTGCTGATGGCATATACTCTCATACAAAATTAGTATGATTCAAATATTAGTCTGCTAATTTCATTGGAAGTTGTGAAATCTTGGGAAAACAACCTTACCTCTATGTCCTGAAATTCCCTATTCTGCAAAAGAAGGGAAATTGCATCACCAACTCATAAAGTTAAAATGAGATTTAAAGTAAAAGATGTGTGTATGAGAAGTTATAAAATGGTGCATTAATAGGACACCTTCATGCTCAGTGTTTGCTAATATTAGCTGCTAGTATTGAAATGTGCATGTTTATTTGTGCTCCCTCCCTTCCCTCCCCCCTCCCCTGCCCTCTTCACTTCTCTTCCTCTTCCTCCCACCTCTTCCATCCCTAGAAAGACAATTCCATAATGACAGATGTTTATACAAACATATCAAATATTTGTGCACACATGGATGCACACATAAACAGTCTCTTACTATTTAGCCATACTCATCAATATATTTACTTAATCCCATCTATTTATCTGTTTATCTATCATCTATCTATCTATCTATCTATTATCTCTCTAGACAGCTAAGTATCATCTATTATCTTAGATAGACCCTCTTAACATCTTCCCCTGCACCCACCTTAGTTAATAAGTAATAAACTAAAACAACTTTATAATATTTATAATATTTCAGTTTCATCATCTTTGAACATATTTATCTAATGATGCTCCTTTTCAGAATATTTCAAGCCCTGACTCCCATTTCTTAAGTTACACTCTGACTGAACATTCCACCAGTCAGGTGTATCTAATGATAGTGCTACTAAAACTAACAACATAAATAAAAGTAGCCATACAGTGGTTACTTTCTATATGTCAGGCCTGCTACTGAAAATGTACACATTATCTCTTCAGGCATCACTACTCTGGGAGGGAATATGAACTGTATGAAAAACCTGATAATATCCCACCCCATTTCTTCCTATTTCTATATCTAATAAATAGCACAGAGCCTGCTCCAAAATTTTGCTGTATTGAATATGTGATTAGAGAATGTAATAAATCCCATTTAAAGACAGAGGAATAGGGACACAATGCATTATACAACTTAATGAGGTCCAGTGATAACTGAACTCAAGGCAAAATATTCCCTACTCCCTACTGTGCTCCTACAACACACACTTTCTTTCATTTTATCTTCTTTCTTAAAGATTCATTAAATCTTTGATCTATATTAATTTTTAATATATTATTTCATTATTTTAATATATCTTTATTGAAATCCTGTCTTTTAAAAATTATCTACTTCATTTTGTTAGAATAAATAAAAATAAAAAGCTATATGTGTTACTCAGTAAAAATGCACACACTTAATAATATTAAAAAGATGATTTAAAACAAAATCAATATATCGTAAAGGAATTTTTTCTGTTTGTACTGTGTAAAAACATCAAGAAAATAGACTTATATCATATATATTGACAGATATCAAATGGATAATCATTTAGTTAGTTCTTAATTAGTTATTATGTTTAACCTTGGAAATACATTAAAGTTGAGAGGTATACAAAACGTGAGGGTAAATGGGCAGACCAGGAAAGAGACTATGGCATGTTACTTCACTGTAGGAATAACTGAGAGATTATACACATGTATTTTTAATAATTTTACAAATTGCCATTGCACAGCAGCAAAATTGAGAAAATTCAGGTGTTTTGACATAGAGGACATGATATTCAGTGGACATTTGATAAGATTTTGCTAGTCTCCTGGCAGCTGGGTGAGACTGATTTAGTCTGTCAGTAGACTAAACACAATAAACTGAAGCTACCCCTGCAGAGGAGCAACAGTACCCTAGCATTACAGCTTCTTCATCACAAAATCCAAGTATTCCAATCTTTCTCTCTGAATGCCAGATTTTAGGCCAACTTCAGAGGACCCCAAATTATGTGTTTATTTATAATATTAAATATTTTAAAAGATGAAACTTATCCTTCAGGCTCATGTGTTTGGTCCCTTATTTCCTAGTGGCAGCAGTCTTTCAGTTTGCAGAATGGTGGCAGCTGTGTCCTAACTACCAAGTGAGCTGCTATAAGTTTTCTGCGTCTAGACCTTCCACAATGTGGTCAAGCTATTCCACAGGCAGCCATCACTACTGACTCCATCCATCATGTCTTTCCTACCTGGAAAGACTACTATGAGACAAAATAGATACTTCCTTCTTGAAACTGCTTTGGATGCAAGTTTTGTCACAATGACAAAAAATGTAGCACAGAAATATATATATACACATATATTCATAAATATATATCTTAAAGAAGCAGGATTAATTTGCCATGGGCCAGAAAGACAAAGACACAGAGAGACAGAAAGACAGAGAGACAAAGAGCTTGAACACACTAGTTCTGTTTCTTTGCTTCCACAGTACCTGGTAAAGTGTCACATGCTATCGTGATTAAGAAAAGAGTGGCATGCATGTGCATTTTTTATTCCAACAGATAATGCTCATCATCTCATAAAACTTAACAAAATGTGTCTCTTTTGTGAACACAAGGCTGAGCAATAAGCTTAAGAAAATATAAATTTAATCTTCTTATCGCCATAACACATATAAGATATGAGGCCTGTCAATATTCCAGTGGGGCCTTTTGAACACTTATCAGTCAGTGGTGGCAGTTTTGACAGGATAACTGCTTACTGAGCACCAAGGGTAGAAGCTCTAAGCCATCATTTTTACACATTTATTACATTGAAACGATTATTATTTAAGATAACTTTTCTGCTCATAACTTCTCTCAGACTCTCCACCATCTCATTATGAAGTGTTTTGATGTAAATTTTATCTGTGTGCAGTAAATGCAATATTGATGCTTTTAATAAGCAGATCTTTGCATTCAAAGGGTTTTTATGAACTTTAATATATCATAGTTTGTGATATGCTACAGTCTGTTTATCCTGGTGTCATATTAATACTGCAATATGCCAAATGGAAGCTTCCATAAAATTTGATGATTACTTTGGTCTAAAATTTGTTTTATAAATTATTTCTCCAAGATTCACTTCAAATATTATTATGAATAAATTTCAAATATACCAAGATTTTTCAGTAATCAGGGAGTAGATAACTTTTTATCTTCATATTGTTTTTTGGTTATAATTATAAAAACATTACTGAAAATTTTATTCAAAGTGGTCATATAGAAAAAAGAATTGAAGACAGGCATACACACAAAGAGTGGAGCTATCTGTAAGTCATTATGTATGCATAGGTTCAATTCATCTGTGTTATTTAGGAGTTGATATTCTTAAGCAAAAGATGAGAATAAACTCATCAGCAGGAAAGAGTACATTTGCATGATATCAAACTCTACCCTCATTAGAGTTCTACTAATCAGCTCATCTGAATAGGAGAAGATGATGATGAAAATGAAAAGGTGTAAGTGAGCAATAACTACTTTTGCATGGTAAGACTGGGCTATAAAAATAAAGACCAATTACATGTAATGGAGACATTTATCCCATATGATTTGTTTATCACCATAGCTGTGTTATGGGGATGAAAGGTAAAGACACACTTGTATGTTCCTCATTCTGGATGATGTGGTACTCGAAGTTGATTTACTCACAAGCCATATTTGGGAGGAATATACTCAAGAGCATATATGAAATCCCAGGGTTTTCTACAGTTAATTCAGGTCTGAGTTTATTTATGAATCAATGTCAACCAAGATCACACTGACAACTTTGATAAAAGAAGAAAGATATATGATAATAATGCCATAATGAAATACATGAAATAATAGCAGTCCTTATGAAAATTAATACAAATAATAAAACAAAACATGTCTGTGTAAAAGCATGTATACATATTTTATAGATATATTTATTTAAAACAATATTGGTGGCTGTATTTTAAAGTCAGGAATCTACAACATGCAAACAATGTAAAGTAGAATTTTCCAACATCTAACAATTCCTCCATTCTAAGAATATGACTTGCTACATCTTATAATATAATGTTTAAGCAAGAACTTGATATTATGTAAATAGTTAACACTTTAAAGCATAGATAAGTTTTACAAAATAGTTCCATCTATGGTGTAGGAGGTCCTTCTGTATTTGTGTTGCTTTCATTGGTTGAATAAAGAAACTGCCTTGGCCTTTTGATAGGGCAGAACTTAGATAGGCTGGGAAAAGAGAACTGAATGCTGGGAAAAAGAAGCCAGGCAGAGAGAGCCACCATGGAGTCGCCAGAGTCAGACATGCTGAATCTTTCCCAGTAAGCCACAACCTCGTGGTAAACACAGATTACCAGGGATGGGTTAGATCAAGATGTGAGAGTTGGCCAAGAAGAGGCTAGATATAATGGGCCAGGCAGTAATTTAATTAATACAATTTCTGTGTGGTTATTTTGGGTGTTAAACTGGCCAGGCACCAGGAATGTGGCCCACTCCTTTTACTACAGATTGGCACCTCAACGTGGTTGACTGACTCCACGTAAAATCTGAGAGAGCTTAATAAAACAATACAGAGTTTAATACACCTCCTTGCTGTTTGCTGGCAGCTTGCTGCAGCCGCTTTAAGAGAGATTTTCCTGATTCAGCTGTAGCCAAAATAAAAAGCCACACGGTTTTAAAATAGGGCTTCCTGGGCTGTGCCATCAGCGCGAACTCCAGCTATGAAACATTTCAATGGCTTTTATGAGACTGGATGTTTGTGTGCCTGCTTGGGATCAGAAAAAGTACTCTGAGACCATGCCAATGGCTCAGCGTTCCCTGCCGGGGCAGGCAGCAAAATCAGGTTTACGAGGCGTACACAAGCAGGAGAGCATGGCAGATTTCTGATGCCATACAGAGAGATGTTTCCAGGCTGCGCAGTGCTCTGCCTGGCAGATTTGTCTATAACTCAGATAAAAAAAGTTTATTGCTGCATGTTCATTCTCAGAGTTAAAGTGCTGAATGTGGCTCCTACCTGGCAGCCCCAGAGCTACCAGAAATGGTATGTCCACCATTTTGTAATTGGAGAGAGGAACCAACATCCAGAGCAGCTGCAACCAAGCTGCTTACCATTTTAAAAGCTATTCAAGGCAGTAGATAATTACAGACAAATCAACAAGGACAGATTCAGACATAAAAGACCTCTAAATGGGTCATAGTGTTAGATAAACCTACATAGACTTGGGAGAGAAAATAAAAAGAGTATATAGTCATAAAATAAAGTTAATGCTTTAAAAAAGGGTAAAGTCTTTAAAGAAACAGAGTACAGATAGTTATAGATTAAAAATTAAAGAAAAATAAGCCATATAAAAATGGAAAATTCACAGAGAGTCTGAATTCTATGTATTATTATGTTTTCTTTGAATTTTTTGACTGTGAAGGAACTAAATACAGAGAGACATTTCATTGTGTGGTCTGCTAAGCTAAACCAGCATGTATGTTCTAAAGGTATCATGACTTCCAAATTTGGGTCTAAGGATATGGTGCTTTGCAAAACAGGTTCTTCTTTTGTTTTCACAGAAGATGAGAACTTGTGGATTGCTTCTAGACCAATATAGTATGATAGACCACGCCCTCCTGAAAGGTCACCATGAACACCTTCAGAAAATTACTTCACTCAACTGGTGACTGAGATGAACCTAGGACATAGGATACACATAAAAGACCTGATTACCAGCACCCCCATTCAGCATGAAGCAGTTTGGAGAGAAAAAACTGCACCGATATTCCCAAATACTGTTTATAAGTGTTGCTTTACATTTAAAGGGGGATATGATATAGATACGAATAATTTACATTGTTATAAATTTTGCTTTATTGATATAAATTTAAAGTCAATTTTTATGTATATATGTATTTCTGATCTTGATTAAGGTATTGTGATTGTGTAGTTCATTTAAGATATAATGTATAATTAAGAAATATAGGTTAATAGTCATCTATAATAGTCAAGTTTGTAGTCATGTTAGTTAGATTTTCTAGATATATAGAGATATATTTCAGTTAAATAGGCATTCTTTATATATTTCAAAGAGTACAGAATATGGCATTTAATGTTTTAATAACTTAGGGTTTTTTCATGACAATGAGACATGTCTGCTCCTGGCAGCACCAATCTACTTCAAGAGAAAAATGGGCATCGAGGGTCCTTATGGAGTTTGTTAGCCATTTGGGCAAGAAACTGCTCTTGCCTGGACTGTTACATAAACTGGACATGAAGAACCCACAGAGAGAGGACTGCTGAACTTGCCTAAAGGTGAGATGATCCTTCAGGGTTCCTGCTTCATAAAAGAGTCTGCGAGACATTCTGCAGGACACAGAAAAAAGCTACTAAACTGTCTTTAAAATTTCCTGCTTCATGGAAAAGTCTGCTGAATACTATGGGACTGTAGGCTGAAGATGGATGTCCCAATGGTACAGAATGACTTTGGGTGACTGTCCAGGCAGCAAGATGTCTCTGTCATTTCTAGAGTTTTGGAAGTTGCTTACTTCTTGTTTACTTAGGTAATATATCCTTCTGGAGTCTTATGATGGAGTTGAAGAATAGATAAATAGTTATAGTTATCATTTTCCTTTGTTATGGTAAAAGATAAAATAGATATAAATATTGTAACTGTAATTCTTGCTTGATAACTGTTTTGTTATATGTAATTTTACTATATTAAAGTGAAAGCTTTTCTTTTTGTTTTAACAGAAAAGGGGAAATGATTTAGGAGGTCCTTCTGTATTTGTTTTGTTTTCATTAGTTGAATAAAGAAACTGCCTAGGCCTTTTGATAGGGCAGAACTTAGATAGGTAGGGGGGAAGAGAACCAAATGCTGGGAGAAAGAAGGCAGGCAGAGAGAGCTGCCATGGAGTCACCAGAGTCAGACATGCTGAATATTTCCCAGTAAGCCACAACCTCGTGGTAAACACAGATTAATAGGAATCGGTTAGATCAAGATGTGAGAGTTGGCCAAGAAGAAGCTAGATATAATGGGCCAGGCAGTAGTTTAATTAATACAATTTCTGTGTGGTTATTTTTGGTGTTAAGCTAGCCGGGCACCGGGAATTCAGCCCGCTCCTCTTACTACACATCTACCTCTTTCATCATACATAAATGTGCACACACACACCATGGGGCGGGCAGTAAAGTTAGCAATTCAATAATTGAGTGAGAAGGAATATCCAAATGATGACAAAGGGATAGAGTTTGTGGGGGCAATCAATTCTAAATAGATTTTGAGCTGAGTTGTAAATATGATGATTCATTCAGAAGAGTTACTGAATGAAGTAATATTTCACTTATATTTTAAGAAATAAAGCTTGCTTGAAGATCAGAGAGTAAAACAGCCACTCTCATCAGCAATACAGATTAGGCAGTGATGACACACATCTTTAACCCCAGTAGCCACACTAGCTTGCCTTAGAAACTGGGTGGTTATAGTACATGCCCTTAATCCCAGCACTAGAAAGAAATACAAGATGGGAGAAGATAGCTCTCAGGCTGTTTCACTCTGAGGATACCTGGAGAGCAGGATCCTCATTTTGGACTGAGGTAGAGGTAAGAGTCAGTGGCGGGCTGTTTTACTTTTCTGACCTACAGGTTGAACCCCAGTATCTGTCTCTGGGTTTTTATTAATCATGCTACAACAGAAGACTCTATTCCACTAAACACTCTCTGCTCTTTGCTAGTATTAGCACAAGAAAAGTAAAGCATAAACTTCACCTAAGCTCAGATACTTAGGGTCAGTCAAAGCAGACGGTTAAGCACTAACTCTTTTAAAAAAAATACTGAGAGTCTGAGAGAACACCCCTGAATTCTGGCCAGAGGCAGGCAAGAGTTGCTTGGTCCTTGAATCATAATAGAAAGTTTCCTCAACTCCCAGGGCAGTGCAGTACAATAGTGAGCTAGATCATAAAGGCCTCTGATGGATCAAATGGGAATTCGCCTTCACTCACAACTATACAGCCTATGTGTAAAAGACAGTTGTGGCATAAAAAAAACCTATCATGTCAAATTTAAAGAATTAAGGTTGACTGTCATTAAGCCTGTACAGGCCCAATGTGACCTGAAGCAGGACAGAGCCCAAGCTAACTTGCCGTCCTGTCCAGTAACAAATGGGAAGCAGTTAGCTGGCTCTAATCACACCCATTTATCATTGAGTGATCTTCTCTGAGTGGCCCAAATGCTTCCAGCAGGAAGAAAGTAGTCATTAGAAAGCACTTGAAATTCTACTATTCAATCCAAGGAGAATTCTGCATTCCCTTCAATTCATCACATAACTTCCATCTTTAATTTATTCTTCCTCAAATATTATTATGTCTATAAACACCACATATTTTATAGATGAAAATAGAAACAGATTGTAAATTAAATTCTTAAGAAGTCCTAATATGCAGATATTTGTTTTTATATATTTGTAGAATGCTCACAGAAAGATTTTGAATCGTGAAATATTTAGCCTTGTTATAGACTCTAAAAGTATCTTCCTTTGAAATATGCCATGCGTATACACAGACACATACATATGCAAATGTCTTTGGAAATAATAATGAAACAAAAACTCATGTCTAATATTCCACTTAAATATAAGAACTTATCCACATATCAGTTAATAAATGATTTGAAAAACATTCTGAGTTACAATCTGATTCCTAAATGACAAAATCTAGTTTTTGCATTTTATACATATTTGAGAATCAAATTGACATATTTTAGTAATCCAACTCCATCAATCCAATTAAAAACAAATTGGCATCTAAAGTGCTACATTTGCACTATTCTGTGGTAGATACAGAGGTCCTTGCTCACAGATAAGGATTAAAAGAACCAGGAATGTTAAATACACAGAGTTGTCCCTTCAAAGAGAAATGTATCACCTGTTTTCTGTCCAGAAGACTGGAAGTAGACATAGTGACTTTGTACTACCAAACTGGATCCTCTGTCAGACTTTCATTGTGAGCTGCTCAGTTTATAAAACCCATCTTTAAGGAAAATATTACATGTAGTCTATCTATAGGATCCATTGCTATGGAGGAGGTCACATGTAGTCATTCTATAGAACACATCATTATGGAGGATGTCATAAACTTTACAAAGAGTTTTCATGTAGTCTTGTCTTAAAATTTATTTGTGCATATGGGATTGAGGTTTTATCACTGGACAATTTTTCACTTAGGCTTAAATATGCCTAAAATAAACTACTCAGGGTCAGACTCCCAATGTTTGAACCAACACTGGTTACTGAGTCAAGATCAACCAAGCTGCCTTCCTGCCTCCCACAGAAGGGATGTTATTTTGCTGGTCATGGTGATTGCCCAGAACCCTGTACTGTTCCAATGAACTGTGCATTGAATTGTAACCCTCACTGTGAGGTTTTAAGGGGTGGGTCTAGCCATAAGGGAAGGCATATGTTGACTATTACAGTATTCTAGATAATGTGTCAGGGGTTGTAGCTGACTCCAGATGAGAGAGTCTGAGAATCTAACAGGGGCAGGGGGTGTAGTCGGAGACTACTTGTTGATTTCCCAGGTGCTCAGATCTAAATAATCACACCGAAACTATATTAATTACAGCACTGTTTGGCCAATAACTGATGTGGTATTCCTCTCTGTATGCTGTGAATACCATTGGTTAATAACGAAGCTTCTTTGGGCTTATCGCAGCACAGAATAGGGCAAGGCAGAAATTACAATCAGATAAAGGAGGAGAGAGTAGATGAAATCAGGGAGGAGCCATGAAGCCGCCACAAGAGACAGACACTGGATGCCAGCAGCCAGAACCTTACCTGTAAACCATGAACCTCGTGGTAAAACACAAAGTAATAGAAATGGGTTAATGTAAGATATCAGAGTTAGTCAGGAATATGCCTAAGCTAATAGGCCAAGCAGTGTTTTAATTAATACAGTTTCTGTGTGGTTACTTTGGGTCTGGGTGGCCAGGCAACAAATGAGCAACCCCCACCTGCAAATGACTCTAGCATATTCCTAGCTAGCTCTTACATCTTAAATTAACCCATTTCTATCCCTCTGTGTATCACCATGATGCTGTGGCCTACTGGTAAGTTTCCTAAGGTTCCAGAGTATTTTTCTCCTTCAGCAACTACATGATGTTTTCCTGACTCCACCCTCTCTCTCTCTCTCTCTTTATCTCTGTTCAGATTTTCCACCTGGCTTCATTCTGCTAAGCCACTGGCCAAAATAGCTTTATTTATCAACCAATATAGCAACACATATACAGAAGGGCATCCCACATCAGGGAATGAAGAAGAAAAAGGAGAAAGGGACGGAGAAGAGGGGGAAGACTTGAGAAGGGGAGGGAAGGGGAGAGGAGGAAAGGAGAGGAAAATGAGAAAAGGAAGTACTGTCATGTGGGCGCTGCCTCTGTGGGTGGATAGATCCATTCTTGAATTGATAGTTCATCTGCAGATTGAATGTGCTATATAATCTATTATGGCCTGTCTCTTATGTGTTGTGCTGTGCTTATATCCCACAGACTCTTCATCAGTGTGAGCTCTGCTTGATAGGACAAGCAGAACTATGGGCACATGTCCTTCCCAAAACATTTACACACTTGGTGTCACAACAAACTGAACAAAAATTATTCACTGTGACAGTGATTGCTTTTGGTCACTTTCCTCTTCTTGTGCTTCCCTGCTCTTATGTTTTTCATTCTGACATTATCTCTTCAACTTGACCGACTTACACTAAAGAACATGGAGAAATTTGTTTCAGCGTTTAGCTTAGCTGATGGTATGGAGCTTCAAACCATATAAAACTGTTTCACTCTATGATTTATGAAAGTTACTCTGACAAACTTTACTGTAGTCACACATCATAGGAATGAGAAGAAAGAGTGAAAGGGGCAAATTGCAGGTACAATACAGAATACAAAGCTAAACCTGACATTCAAATAAACAGATTTTTAGTTTGTGTTTCAAATATTTTCTAAAATATGCCCACAGTGGGTGTAATTTTCTATTTCTTGAATTTAAAATTAAATTCATTTTTCTGTATTGCTGTTATTAAATCTGGCAGCCACAACAATGCACAGGTTATGGGAATGCTCTCATTTCTACTGGGGTTTTCAAAGCAGAAGATTAACTTACAACTAGGATACCATGTTTATTTATTTCAGAGTGTAGAGTGGTCCCTTAGTGTCAGTAAGGACCTGTGCAGAATCCTGAATATAGCTAAAAAATAAAGAAGTAAGTCGATAAATAGAATAACACATATAAATATTATGATACTGGAGTTAGCTAATTTTTCCTTTTCTCCCCACTCCATTCTGAAATCTTTATCTTTTCTTAACAGTGATAGTAACAGGTAGTAACACTGGAAATCATGGTGGCAATGATGCTGGGAAGAGCAATCAGGTTAAAGTGGTCTGGGTTTGTAAAGTTCCTTTGTGCATGCCATTGCACTTGATTTTAATATTATATTTTTTCATAGGCATTATAAAAATAAAAAGGAGAAAATGCCCATATATATGTACATATAGAGCTGTTTCTCCATATATATATATATATATATTCTTCCTTTTCATTTTTATAATATATAAATCTATATTATCATTGTCTCTCTGCTTAGGTATATTCTTATAATGAGATCATCTTTTTGTAAGAGTTGGGTCAGTAAAATTATGTTGAGACATAATCCAGATTAATTCAGAGCCTGATGCCTTCTCCTAATAACTGCAGCTTTACTGGGGTTGCATTTTTTAGATGAGTTGCTTTATTGATTTTGTTCATTGAATAAAATGATTTTAATTAAATGAATTCACCCTGACAAATATGAGTAAAATTTAAGCCAACCATATGAGGATAATTCTGTATTAATGAACTGAAGTAGAAAATTGAGCAGATGTTATAGTGTGAGACTATTTTTTACTTCTTGGTCTCTATAATTTCTCTACAACATAGGTCAGAGTATACATGGACCTTTTATAATCAAGTATTCAATCTTATTATACCCTTCTTTTGTAGTAGAATAGTTTTCAGCATTTAGTCTTAAACATAGTTTCATAATATGGAAATTTTAAGAGTAATTTGTAGTAGTGTCTGAAACAGTTTAGTGAATACTGTACTATACTTGGAACACATTATTCAAAAGCAGTTAAGGGGCTGGAGAGGTGGCTCAGCAGTGAAAAGAGTCTGTATTGCTCTTCCAGAGAACCCAAGGACAGTTTCCAGCATACAAGTCACATTGCTCATAATTATTTTTAACTCCAGCTTTACTGGATTGCATGCCCTCCTCTGGCCTCCATGGGTTCCTGAATTCATATGCACATACTCATACAAATGCACATATGGATGGATAATATGTCCACTTCCCCATCTCAGCACTGGGATTCTGTCTGACTTGAAACTGTGAAGGTCTTATGCATACTGCCATAATCTATGTGAGTTCATAAGAGTATCAGTCGATTTATACCTGGAAGACAAGGTTTTCTTGCTTTTATCCATCTTTTCTCACTTTTATAATCTTTACATGTCTTCTACCACATAATTACCTGAGCCCTGAAGGGAGGGGTTAAAGGAAGACATCCCATCTACAACTGAGTGTTCTAAAGTCCCTCACTCTCTGCTTTCTCCAGTTTTGGGTCTCTGTGTTAGTTCCCATATACTACAAGGGGGAGCTTCTCTGATGACAGCTGAGTGAGATACTAGTCTACAAATCACATTGAACTGTGAGACAGTTTTTATTTTTGTATTTAATATTGTTTTTTAGATATTTCTTACCATGTAGACAAGCTGGCCTTGAATCTGCAGATATTAGTCTATTTCTGCCTCTCAAGTCCTAGGATTATATAAGAATTTTACCATATCACTCAAAGTCAGTTTTAGTTTTGTCTTACTTTTCATTTTTGTAAGAAAAATGAATATGAAATGATCTCTGCTTATTTATAGGAAAATTGATAGCTTTTGTAGTACTTAAACACCTATTGAAGAAATGATCACTATAATTCATGTACAAAGCACCATGCCTGAAACATATGCTTTGTCTTTTGAAAAGTTTGCTGTTCTCAAGCTGTTCTAGCATCCTTCTTCCTAGCAATCAAGTAAAGCTTGCTCTATCTTATTAAATATTAGTTTCCATTTATTATACTTTTTAATAAATGACTATATACAATTTGTCATTTTCTTATATTGCCTTCATCACCATCAGAACTTTGATATACATCAGCATGCCAGTCTATATCATATACTCTTTCCTTAAATACAAAGAAGCATTCCTCCAAAAAGCCTAGATTGAAACATGTTATCTAGAATGACTGCAGAATGCTTTGGGACTAGGCTAAATAAAGCTTTTATGAGCATTCATTCCTAGGTAAGTCTTTAGTGGACATTTCTTTCAGCTCTCTTATGTGAACACATAGGAGTGGAATGTGTAGTCATAGATTACCATACTTGAAACTTTCTAAAAGGAATGCTAAGCTCTTGTTCAAGACACCCTGCTTTGTAATAAGTCTTCACCAATACTTAAAATTGTCTAATTTAAAACATTCATTTAGATAAATATCTAAGTCATACAGAATTATCAACTCTACTGTATGTGATTAAATTCAGGTCCCCATAGAAGGTAGGAACCCAGTAAAGGGTCACTGAGTAGTGGATTTCCAAGGCTGAGAGAAGGAAGCCAGCTGCTTTGATAAGAAGAGGAATAATGGAGCAGGAATAAAGAAGAAAGAATAAAGTTGGCTAGGGACAAAGAGCCCAGGGGAGAGAAACTAATATATAAGGAAGTCATAATAATAAAGACCTTTGAAAGCTGTTCAAGGTGACATATCATTTGTATTTTAATAAATAAATCTTGCCTGAAGACCAGAGGAAAAACTAAAGCCACTAGAGATCAGGCAATGGGGATACACACCTTTAATCCCAGGATTTGGGATATAGAGGCAGATGGATCTTTGTGAGATCAAGGTTACCCTCGGCTATACAAGATCAATGGAGAAACAAATTCAGGTGGAAGCTATCTGCTTAGTCTGGAGTTGCCCAGCCTTGCCAGAGGTAATGTTTCTCTAGTGGCTTCAATGCTTTGCTTTTTTTGCTTTTCAGGTTGAATCACAATTTCTGTCTCTGGGTTTTTATTATTCATGCTATATTTGGCTCCCAATGTGGGACTCAAACCCACAACCCTTAAATTAAGAGTCTCATGCTATACCAACTAAGCTAGTTTTTAAAAAAATTAAAAACCTACAGGGAAAGTTCTATGACTTAATTTAAAAAGGAAAATTGAGACTTTGGAAATTAGCAGGAATAGACCCAGCAGAAATTATAGTACCTTTTACTAATAATGAAATTAACAAATTATGGGAAGAAAGTTAACCCTGGAAAAGAGCTTGAAGTAATTTTTTGAGAGACATTAGCAACAACTATGTCATAAGTGAGAGAATTTGACTTATAAAGAGAGCTGATTGGATTCTTCCTCTCATTGTATGTGACACAGCAATAACTGGAGCCCCTACATTTTATACTGATACAAATAAATCAGGAAAGGCAGGTTACAAATGAGAAATTTTAAGTAAAAAGGAATAAAGCCCTTATGATCCTGTCCAAAAATCAGAATTACATGCTATTCTTAAGGCACTAAGGGATTTTAAAGAACCTTTCAACATAGTTACCAATTTGAAATTTGCAGAAAGAAATGCTTTGCATATTGAACCTGCTGAGTTTCTACCAGGTGATACAGAGATGACTTCATTATTTACTCAGGTACAAGATATAATCATGACTAGGAATCATCATCCCATATACATAACATAATCTGATCCCATACAGGTCTGCTGGGTCACCTAGCAGAAGGAAATACAGATATTGATTAATAATTATTGATTGGAAATATGCTGAAGTCCTCAGAATCTCACAAAAAAGCATCATGTCAATAGCAAAGGTTTAAAGAACTTTCAATATATGACAACAAAGCAAGGAGATTATAAGGAAATGTTCAACTTGTTCTTTATAAAATCAAACACCACTGACTGTGGGAAGTAACCCAAATGGTACACAAACAAATGAAAACAGAAAGATGGATGTGTTCTATTTTGTAGAATTTGGAAAACTAAAATAAATACATCACACCATTGATACCTATTCATGGTTTCAATGGACAACTGCTCTGAGTTCAAGAAAATGATGATTCGGTAATTACACATTTGCTAGAAGTTATGGCCATCACGGGTGTACTTGCTCAAACAAAGACAGACAATACTCTAGCATGTTTCTAAGAAAATGAAGCAGTCTTTTGTGCATTATAATATAATGCATATTGCAGATATACCACATGATTCTACAGACTAGGCAGTTATAGAAAGATCAAATGGAACTCTAAAGGATATATTACATAAACAGAAAGGGATGAAAATTACCCCCAGAAATGATTGCATAATGCTTTATTAACTTTGAGTTTTCTAAATGCTAATGAAAATGGAACAGCAACTGCAGAGACACATTGGATACTAAGAAAAAAAATCTATGGAATTAAATTGGCTGAGATACTTGAAAGATGTACTAACCTCATAATGGAAATGAGGACATGTGTTATATTGGGGAAGGGGTTTTGGTTTTGTTTTCACAAGAGAAGACAAGCTATGGATACCATCAAAATTGATAAAGATTTGATTTGAACATGAAACACCTCTTAATTAGAAGAGATGTTAGTTCATCAAATATTTTGGCCTTTTAATCTAAACTAACCTATGAAACTAGCAAATGCTCTTCATTTGATCAGATAAATCTTGCCAAAAGAGGATCTCTCCAGAATTAGAGTTGGGGGATGGTTTTGTTTCTGTCTTTTCGGGAGACTAAAGGTATCCAGCTAAGTAATTGGAAGACTACTGGACAAATGAGACATCTGAAGAAAAAGAACAAATCATCCAGAAAAAAAATCTCAAAAAAAGAGAAAATTGGCCTATTGGTATATTTTGAACAGAATAAAATTTCATAAATATTCCCAAATGTTTGTTTCTGCTCTTCTCTACAGACAGATAATGCAAATGGTCTTTTTGTAGTTCCAGGCCAATTAAATAAAGATTAAAGCTGTCTTGGAGTTGGAGTGTGGCTCTCTCCTTTTCCAAACCCAAGCATGATTATTAAAGTGAAATTCAAACTCTCTGTCACATGTCAGAAAAGCCATGATATTTTTTAAGAAAATCATGTCACGGAAAAGAAGAAAAAGAAAAATTTAAAGTCTATTTTATTGCTACTAATCTCATAATCTTTTTGTTTTATATTGACCCTTTGACAGCTTTTTTGAGGTTTATTTTATATATATGAATGAAATTTATGCCCTGGCAATGTTGAAGCATGCATGGGGGTTCTGTTGAACTAGTCCACATTGGGTTTTATGGTCTAAGTTGATGAAGATGACTCACCAGGTCTCTTCGTCAAGAAGGCACCAGAACTCATTACAGATGGCTGTGAGCTCCCAGGTGGATGCTAGGAATTGAACTCAGAATCTTTGGAAGAGCAGGCAGTGCTCTTAACTGCTGAGCCACACACACACACACACACACACACACACACACACACACACACACACAATATTTTAAACCTTTTATCATGACATTAATTGTCATATAGAGTACTAAGTAATTCTAGAAATAAGTTTCATCTACCTTCCTATACATGATTTTGGGTTTGAGTTCTATCAGTTTTCTGCAATGAACCATGAGCATACCTAACAGTGACCTCTGAAGTCTCTATAAGGAGGATAGGGTCCCATAATGGTAACTCCTCCAGTATTATGATAACACCACTTAAGGATCGGCTTTGTACAACAAACTGCTCAGACTAATTTTGAGGTGGCTAGCTGATATGATCCAGCCTAACAGACTACTCTAGCCAGGACTTAAGGCAATCCCTGCACTTTCCCATTATGCAGAGATAGGACAACAAATAAAATTACCTCTCTCAGAACTTGACATTAACCAAAAATTCTTCTTTTCAGGATTCTCTAAAGATACCATTGCCCCCAGAGAGCAGAAGGTAAATTTAAGAATATGACACCCGCATTCCTAAGAGGAGGGATGAATGGTGTTTGATTGTATAATGGATTATAGATATTTGTCATTGTTTAGAGGGTTTGTTACAAGATATTATTGGTAATGGTCAGGAAAAAGGCTAAACACAGGATATTAGATTCAAGGTTCTTGTTTTAAAAAGAAAAAAAGGGGGATCCAAATGTGATAAGATAAAAAGGTAGATTACTGAATCTACTTTTATCAAGCAACTCCTAGGCTTAAATGTTTTACATTGGATTGAACTTTTCCATATTGTACACAATTTTTTTATATTGAGATTAATGTTGTTAGAATATACTATACATACATTTCTGCTCTTGTTCAAGGTATTGTACCTACATAACCCATTTAACAATGCAATGCAAATTTGTATTCCTTAAAAATTGTTACAAATTATTTAGGATAATAAGAAAATGTAGGTTAGTAGTTAGTCACCCATAATAATTGAACCTGTAGTCACATTAGGTATGCTTTCAAGGCCAAACAAAGATATAGTTAAGACAGACAGGTCATCTTCAAAGATTTCAGAGATCTACAGAATACAGCATTTAATATGTTTCTTCTTCTTCTTCTTCTTCTTCTTCTTCTTCTTCTTCTTCTTCTTCTTCTTCTTCTTCTTCTTCTTCTTCTTGACGATGAGATATGTCTGTTCCTGGCAGCACCAATTTACCTCAGAAAAGATAATGGACCTTGTAAAAATTTCACATGGAGTTTACTTTCTTTGTGGCAGTATGCTGTCCTAATTGGACAAGCAGGACACAAAAGAAAATCACTACAAAACATTGTCAAGTCTAGGAGGGACAGCCCTTTGGACTATCCTACTTTGTAGAAAAGTCTGTCTGGTATGCTAGGCCTATAGGCTGAACATGAATGCCCCAACATTTCAGAGGAACTTTGGGTGACTGTCCAGGCAGTCAGCTGTTCCAGTCCTTACTCACACTTTTTGAAGTCACTTATTTGCACTTCCTGCTTACTCAGTTAATATTATTTCCTCCTTGGGTCTCTGAGGGAGTTGAAGATTATATTGTTATAGTTTTCCTTGTTTACCAGATGCAGAAAGCAAATTATAATATAAAGTAAATTAGGTATAAGACTTTGGACTGACCGTGATAGGATAGATATGGGGTATTTTCTCTGAATTTGTCATATGCAAATGGACTAGACATTGTTGATATATTTATTGCCTATATATTGTATATAGTTATTGTACTTACTGCATATATTTTTCTTACATAAGTTATAGCCTTTTTATTTTAGACAAAAAAGGAGAAATATAGTGGTATATTAGTTGTATTTTAATAAATAAATCTTGCTCAAAGACCAGAGGCAAAGATAAAACCCCTAGAGGTCAGGTAATGGTGATAAATGCTTTTAATCCCAGGATTTGGTAGACAGAAGCAGATGGATCTCGTGAGTTCAAGGTTACCCTGGACTACACAAGATTAATGAAGAAATAAACTAATGTGGTGGTGGCCTACACCTTTAATCCCAGTACTAGGGAATCACATCTTTAATCCCAGGACTGGAGGGAATATAAAATTGTAGTAGAGAAAAGCTGTCTGCTAGTCTGAAGTTGCCTAGCCATGGTGGAAGTAAGACTTCTCTAGTGGCTTGGCTGCTTTGCTTTTCTTCTTTTCAGGTTGAACCCCTATTTCTGTCTCTTGGTTTTTATTATTCACATGACAGCTATATGTAAACCTAATACTTCAGAAGCTTCCTTAGATACATCCATATACTTGTACAAAAGGAGTTTAAATGGAGCTATCTTATAGCAGCAGAATGATGCATTTTCTAGGTCTCATTGACTGTCAAATAAAAACCCCAGTGCCAGATGAGTGTTATTTATTTTTGATTCTTGGTCAGTAGAGTCGATAGACCTTCAGAAATATTAAGTATAATTGACACTGCTCTTGTATATGGTCCATACCTAATACTAAGATTCTCTTGCTGAAGAAACTGTATTTTTGAGTTACAGTAATTAGATATATCAAGCTGGTTCTGATATGGATGCCTAATTGCTACAGAAGAACTTTCATGATGTTGTACTGTGCTATACTAGCGGAGAGAAATTAATCACCAACACTACCTAGCTGAAAAATCTATGAGCTAAAACAGTAACTGGCCTGACAAGATATGTTCTCTTGTGCATTTCGGGCATGAATGTTATAGCAGTAACCAATCAACCATTCTGATTGGATTAAATGACAATCCACAAAGATAGATCTCAATATGCCTGGAACAGTTAACTGGGTTCAAAACTGAGGAATGCCTGCATGATAGGGTATAGAAAGAAATTAAAGCTATTTTTCTACTAAGTATACATAGTAATAAAATGTATTCTAAATGTTTATCAGTAACCCATAAATTAGTGTATCTCTCAATCCTCATGAAAGAAGTTTAATTTTAGAATGGATTCTCTTTAATAATAAGCCCATCCAGGAAGGGGAGACAGAAAGATGGTAAGAACAAGATGCAGTTCATATCTGAAAGGAAATGATATTTGCTCACATGGCAGGGATGTTATACACATAAATTACAATGACTAAGACTACATGTATAAAACCTGCACAATATCAAGACAGCTGAAACTGAAGCATATATAGCAGGTCAGTTCACAAATTTCCACCCGTTGCTCAGGAGTTATTGGTAACTGAGGGCTGCTGGGAGAGGTGCAGGAGCTTCCCATGCTATAGTGGATGCCCTGCACTCGTATACACACAGACAGTGCTAAGTGGACTGACACAGTGGGTAGAAGAGTCATGAAAGTGGGAAGAGAAAGCAGCGTGGGCAGAATTAGACAGCAACGGAAGGATGAAAGTGGATTTGATCAAAATATATTCATCAGAAATTCTCAAATATTTAAAAGAAAAAACTATTACTTATTGACAATATTGAATGAGTATCTTTTCATATGTGTGATCTATATAATTATATTGGTGAAATGGAGTATGTTTGACTATACTCATCTTTACTGCATAGTTTATTATTTTAAGCCATTCTTTTTATATTGTCCCTAGAACAACTTTATAAAATATGCAATTTGCAAACAGAAGCCTAAGGCTTCCTTTTTACCATCATTGTGATCAACATTATCACCACCACCATTATTGTTACTAGTGCATAACAGTTGTACAAAATCATAGGCTTCATTATGCATTTATATAAACTTTAGTTTACTTTGATCATTATACCTCCCCTTTTTCCCTTTTACTATCAATTACCCTCTACTTTTCCATTTCACTCTCTTGACTTTGTTTACTTTAAGTTAATTACTCACTATATACACATCTGTGGGAAAATATGTGATACCTGTCTCTGCACATGCAAGTCTTTCTGTTAGTTTTTGCTGGAAACCAGCTGCCATAACATCCCACAACTGAACACAGGAAGAGCAGAGCTCTGGTTCAGGAAGTTTCATAACACATCGGCCATGAAAATTCCACCAACTGTAAGGCAGGCAATCACAGCTATCCTGAGATCTTCTCCCTTCTTTGGGGGCTAACATTCATATCATGATGTTGAGTATCTTGAAAGTAACTGACATGCAAATGTCTGCTTTGATTTCTTGGTGTTTCAGAAAATGGGCCAAATGTGATTCTGATTATTCCCTCTTGGATAGAAGTGAAAGTCTTCCTGAAACATCTTTTAAATCTTGATGTGGCAATTCTGTAAGGTACCCATTTAGAAAAGTATAGCAATAAATAGCTAGTAAGTGGTAGGGTCCTTGAGTTCACTTCTCTGACCTTTGAGTGGGCATGACTTTCATCTTCCCAGTGCCAGGATGCAAAGCTGCCAAGAGTTCATGATTGTAGCATGCTTAGAAGACAGTGTTACACAGACCTTCTCATTATCTTGTATCTCTTGAATTCTTTCTGCAACCCCTCTCTTACCCAATGGCCCCTGTGTCTTAAGAGTGTGATATGAATATCTTGTTTGTAGTTGATCCCTCAACAGTTGCAATACATTGTAGGAGGGAAGGGTCATAACATCTAGTCATCTGCCCACTATTAAGCACATCAGGCTCTAATTGATAGAACCAAACCCGGGATCACACAAGAAGGGCCTAATTAAGCTCCCTGGGGACACAAAATAAACAGAAAGTAGTGCACATTGAAAAGGAAATGGAAGAAAGAAGGCAGGGATGGGAGGGAACTAACAGAAGATAGGGAAGAGAATTTGAAGGACAGCAGATGTACAAAAAAGACATATCATTGTCATATGAAAGGCAAACACATTGAAAGAACTTATTTAATAGTTGTTTTTAATACTTATTTTGGAATGTGTTATTATTATGTTTACAAGACTTATTTTGTTTCTTAACTTGTCTTATTTAAAGAGAAAAGCAAAAAATAATTTTTCTTATGACCTTAACCATGTATTACATGTCTATAGTCACTGTATCTGATGAAAAGAGAATTGTGAATTTTAGGATTGCCTCACACATTGTATCTTAATTGAAGGGAAACATGGTACCTCCATTCATTAAGATATTTTAGAAAATTTAATTCTGTTCATTTTAACATTACTTGATATTAGCTATGCTTTAATTTAGAACCTGAAACATCACTGCTCACAGTAAACAGATATCTACCTGGGATTCACCGGAACAATAACCCCCTTGCTTTTTTGATAGGCAAGCAGTAAAATAACTGTAAAATTGAAGTTTGAAATGAATAAACAAAGACAGTAAAATCATTGTTTAAAATCCTTCTATAATACAACAAGGGATTAATTGTTTAGGCAATTTCCCCCCTCAAAATCAATTCATACATACTAGTTTTGGCTCTCTGGGGTAATGTCCATGCTTTATTTGTCTTACATCCACACATGTTCTGAGAGCATAAGAGAATTAAGACAAGTATCCAGATAATTAAGAAAAGAATTGCAGGCCATGTTAACAAATTTTATCTAAATTTGCACATGGCATTTATCAAGCAGAGGGGCTAACATAGAAACAGAGGAAATTACTTCACTTGTCTCACACTGAACACTGTTTTCACTGTTGCCTACCCCCTTAGAGAAATGGTTGTGTTTAACTCTAGCAAAGGGAAAGTTCTTTCATTTGTTTATTTATTCATTTATTCTTCTTCATAAATTACATTCCAACCACATCTCCCCCTCCCTTCTCTCCTTCAGTCCCTCCTGTACTACCTCTCCTGTCCCCCATGTCCTGTCCTCCTTTTCTCTTAAGAAAAAAGCAGGCTTCCCAGGAATATCACCCTAATACTGCAAGTGAAGTTACAATAAGACTAGGCATATATGTTCATATCAAGGGTGGTTGAGCCAACCAAGTAATTGGAAAAAGTCCTAAGGAAGGCAAAAGAGTCAAAGGTAACAGTCCCACCCTCACTGTTAGGGATCCCACAAGAACACCAAACTACACAAGCATAACATATATGCAAAGAACTTAGCTCAGACCCATATGAACTCCTTCATTGTTGGCTCAGTCTATGAAAGCCCCAATGAGCCCTGTTTAGTTGATTATGTGGATATTGTTCATGTGTTGTCCTTGACCCCTCTGGCTCGTACAATCCATCCACTCCTTTTTCTGCAGCACTCCCCAAGCTCTGCCAAATGTTTGGCTTTTGGTCTCTGAATCTTCTTCCATCAGTTACTGGATGAGATTCTCCTATGATGACTGGGCTAGGCTCCAGTCTATGAGTATAGCAAAATATTTTTAGGAATAATTTCATTGACAGTTTTTTTTGCCAGTTGTGTTTGTTTGGCTGGGGCTTCACCCCAGGCCTCTGGCATTCATATATACAAGGAGTCTAAAAAAATGTTTAGTTATTATCCAAAACAGCCGCAATGTTTGGCTGGGAGATTCATCCCAGCTCCTGGCATAAGTTCCCTCTGCTGGGAGCTGCCTTAGTCCAAACTCCACCTCCAAGAAAGCCCGCCATATGGTGACCCCTTCTCAGGGAAGGTCAAGACCACTCCCATGGGCTATTTAAACTGCCCCCCACCCCCAGAGAATGAACACATGGTCTCCCAGTTTTCCGTGGTCTTTCGGTTCTTTGTTCCTCTCTCTGTGTTTTCCAGGATGCCACCCAGAATTGTTGCTATCCATTAAACCTGGGCTAATTTGGTCTAATTTGGTCTATTTGGAATTATTTGCATTGGCAAAGAGGTTTGTTGGCTAAGTAAAAAATACTTAACAGTGTTTGCTTCTATAATAGGTCTCTGGACTATCTAGTCTCTGGTTCCTGTTTATTCAGGCATTTTCAGCCATGAGATACTGTAACACAGGCCTAAAGTTGGACAAGTCTTTGATTGATCACTCCAAGTGAAAGATCCAGATAAATCCAGACCCCCTCACCCCCCAGCAGGAAGAATAGAGCTAAAAACCTAGCAGGGGAAGAAGAACCAAAAATCTAGGTTAGCTAGTTCAGTGACTCTGTTCCAGGAACTAGCTGACCATAAAGTTAGATTATAATCTTGAGAATAATCTTGAGAAACGGGGAGTTACCCCCTTGTGATTATCACTGGTATTTTCGGAATTTTCAAATGATGCCCACCCTATCCCCTTTGGGTTGCGGTTTTGTTTCTTCCCTTAAATACCCCCTCTCCCAGCTACTCAGGGTCAAACTCTGCTACCCCTGCGTGGGATATGAGTTTCGGCCCCAGCTGGTACCTGTCATTAAACCTCGTGTTATTGCAGCAAGGATGGTCTCTCGTAAGTTCTTGGGGGAGGGGTCATGTTATCCCGAGACTTGAGTGAGAGTCTCCCCACGCTGGGGGTCTTTCACAAGTTCTGCTCCATCTTCACTCTAGCACGTCTTGCAGACAGGACAAATTGTGGGTTGGAGGTTTTGTAGCTGGGTTGGTAGACTAACCCGCCCCCCCACTGGAATACTTGCTGGTTGTAGGAAATGGCTGGTTTAGGCTCTGAATCTCTCATTACTAGGAATGTTTGTTAGGGTCACTTTCATAGATTCCTAGAAGTTTCCATTACATTAGTTTTCTATCTTGTCCCACTTCAGAGACCAGCTTTGACAAAAATACCATTTACCAGGAAAGGGGCACGGTGATCAGAAAAATAGTAAAGAGGACAGAGATGCAAGTGAAAATAATAAAACAGAAAACATAGAATAGTATCTGGAGGGAGTTTCAGAGAATACTGAACACTCCCCACCCCACCCCCATTTAATTTTCCATACCCCAATACAAAAGGGGGAAGAAGGCAGAAGGCAACAAAAGACTTCTTTCACGTGATACAAAGGACAACTTGAAAAGTTAATTGCTTCAATACTTTAAGCCATCTAGCCATTAACACATTCATTAGCATTCTGATGTTTAGGCAGTGAACCCACCCCAGAACAAGTATTCTGAAAGTAGTCACTGCCAAGATCAAACCTCCTATTTCAAAAGAAGGAAAAGAAGTATGCTTGCATATCCTGACCATCTATCTGTCAGTGTGGAGTGCATCTTCCTGTATGTGCCATCTTAATGTCAAAAGAACTAAGTAACCACATCCTGGGTCAGGATGTATAGCCCTGGTTGTCATCAACAATTTTGAGCAACCTCAAACTTTCTGACCTTCAGACAAGGTAGAAATAGTCTCACATTTTGGGGCCTCCATATCCCAGAGATGCCCTCCAATTTTAGTTGTCTCCCCCAGTACTTTCTCCCTCCATCATCCACCAACCTGATTGCCCCAGCAGACCTCCATCCTCCATGACTATTCTGGTTCTCCTTTACAGTGAGATTCTTACAACCCACTCTACTTCAGCCCTCTTTGTTACATGGCTTCTGTAGGTCTATGGATTGTACTGCTTCTACTTTACATTACTGCTAATATCCACTTATGAGTGAGAACACACCAGGTTTACCTTACTTGATTTTTGTTACCACATTCATGATCATTTTTCCTAGTTCCTCCATTTGCCTGCAAATTTCATGTCATTGTTTTTAACAGCCAACTAATATGGCATTGTATGAATGCACATTTTCCTTATCCATTCTTCTGTTGAGGGACATCTAGGTTGTTTCCAGTTTCTGCCTATTACAAATAAAGCTGCTATGAAAATAACTGTATTTGAATAACTGTCCTTATGGTAAGTGTTAGGAATTTTTCCTTACATGAACTCTCTGCTGATGCATCCAATCAAGCCAAATCAAAACAAGCTAAGTTAAGAAATATCCAGGTTTAATGGTATTCCTGTGCTCTCAGGTGGCCCCAAGGGGGAACCAGGAGGACATGAACTTGACCACCAGGAGGAAGGAAAAGGGACCATGTGTTCCTCTTTTGGGAGTTCACTTAAGCACCCTGTGAGAGGGGTCAGGACCTGGCATGCTGGGATTTGGAGTCCAGATCAATACAACTCTCAGGCCTGGGGGCTAGGATAGATGTGAGGGGCTGGGGTCTATGCTCCCAACTTAACATTCCAGACTCTTTGGATATAGGGATGACAGGAAATTGAAGTGATAGGCTCTCTAGTGAAAAGGGGCATTGACTCAAGTCTGGCTACTTCCTGTGGGTATAGGGTGACATGGGGAAAGAAAGAGCTAGGTGTTGGTGGGTCCACGCTCAATGAAAGGTGTGGCTAGAAAGACATCCCATGTACTGTCATCCCAGGGATGTCAGGCATCTGTTCCTTGGGGGAGGGGAGAAGGCAGGTGTCTAGGAAGAAAATATTGTTATTACCAAAGATGAGTGTGCCAGGATGAGAAGCAGGTAGGCCCTTCATTGTGGCATCCTGGAAAACCGGAGGGTGAAAGGTCCTGTGTGCTGGACAGACCAAGTGTCCTGAGTAGGTGCCCATTTGAGCCTGGAGAGATGGTATCAGCATGGGTGTCCCAAGAGCATGGCAGCCGAGGGGGTGGTGAGGATTACCATGTGAGGTACTATCCATTGAGGTTCGAGAGACCTAGGAGTTAACTGTTTGAGAAGTTCTCTGTCCCCTGTGGAGAGAGGGGCAGGTTTAGGGGCATTAGGGTCCACTGGTGTTGTCGTAGCAGGAAGAAAACTGTCAGCGTGTGAATGGAGAAGGGACCTTAAAAGGGAGAGGTAGGGTAGGTACCTCACCAGTGGAGGAATTTGAACTGGGAAGTGATGGATAAGGAGAAAGGGCCTGCATAAAGCAGCTCAAAAGAGCTCAGGCCCGTAGGGGAATGTGGGGTGGCCCTGAGGTGAGTAAGGGCAATGGGGAGAAGGGAGGGACAAGATAACCTGAGTTCAATGGAGAGCTTGGTTAGTTGCTGTTTGATGAGTCCATTGGCCCTCTCCACCTTTCCCAATGATTATAGATGGTAGGGGGTGTAAAATTTCCAAAAGATGTTGAGAGCTTCTGACACGAACTCCATGACCCTGGAAGTGAAGGCTGGCCCATTGTCCATCTGGATGGTTTGTGGGACACCAAACTGAGGAATGATGTGATCCAGGAGTATCTGAACCACCACATCTGCTGTTTCCCTGGAGACCAGAAATGCTTCTATCCATCCTGTAAAAGTGCCCACAAGTGTTAAGAGATAATGGAGTTTTTTATGAGTAGGCATAAGAGTGAAATCAACCTGCCAATCTTAGCCTGGTTGGTGTCCACGAAGCTGGTGTAGAGACTGACGTATGTGGAGAGCCCCTTGTGGGTTCACCTGGGCACACGTCTGGCAGGAGAAGTGAACCTGTGAAATACGATCTCAGAGATGGGTGGGGTCAAAAACGGGCTCCAAGAAGCGGAACAAAGCTTTGGGGAAGTGGCTAAGGATTTCTCAACCCAGTAAAGGTGCTGAGCAAGGAGGTATCACTAAGAAAGAATGAGAGAAAAATCATCCTGCAAGAATGCAGGGCAGTTTCAAAGTTTTAAGTGGGGAGGAACAGGTCCTGTCTACCCCCATAACTGAAATTGGTAAGGGGAAAATTAGGCCCTAGTGAGAATACAAGTAATGGACTTACCAGCTACCTGTAGCTTTACCCTAGGCTTGGATAGGGTTTCGGAACATACCAAGTCTGGGCAGCGTCAATCCTCTGCAAGGCTGAGAAGTTTGAAGGCTGGTACAGTTTCACTTTCTGATGGTGATGCTGGACTCCGTGGCATGTCATAGAGGACAAACCCACACAGGGGCATTGTGATTTCCAGTGTCTATGTTGGTGGCAGATAGGGCATAACCTCGGAGGAGGCATAGTGCAATATCGTGCCACGTGACCATTTAGGCCACACTTGAAACAGCTTGCCTGTGAGGTTGACTTAAGCTGGGTTCTATCAGGGTAGAGCCTTGTGTTTGGCTTCCCTTGTTCCCCATCCTGTGAATTTAGGGCAGTTGCTAAGGCCTGGGCCTGTAGATTGTAGTTTTGTCTGTCGGGAAGACTCAGCTTTGGGGGCATTAAAACTTTAAAGACCATTTTCACCAATTCCCATATAGGGGTTTGAGGACCCTCCTCAACCTTTCTTAACTCTTTCCTCATATCTGGTGCTGACTGAGAAAAAAATGGGAAAGCAGAAGGATTAGTAGAAAAGGAACCTCGCCGCTTTTCTATCTGAGAGAGAGCTAGAAGAGAAGAGGAACATGGGGAGGATTGGGAGGGGCTAGCCCAGTTTGCAGAGGGGGTCCAAAGGTGGAGAGATGAGGTAGGAGAGGGAGGGGAAGGTGGGTAAGGTGGAAGTTGACCTTGAACCAAGGAAGGGGGTAGACCAGGAAGGAGAGGAATGTAAAGAATGTTGCTCCACAGGAGAGGGTTGGGTAGTGTGGGCTTGAGGGAGTGTGGGAGGGGCCAGTGCTGCAAGGAGCTGCAAGACACTGGCTAATAAGGGAGGGGTGAGAGCGCAGAGCCCAAAACACCATAGGCATATGTTAGCTCTGTCCATTTGTCTTTACGGCAGCAAAAATTTTTAAGTTCCCTGAGGACAGTTGAGGCCAAATCTTAGTGCGTAGGGAAATTAGCTGTTTGGGACAGATAGTATCAGACAGACAAGGCCAATTTAAAAAGATTTTGTAAGAGGCATCCCAGGGGCAACAGCAAATCTGGCTTTGAACTGGAAGTAACCATTTTAAGGTCTATGCCTGAACAAGTGGCCTAAGTCTATTAAAGCTTGTCTGCTAAAATAGCTCTTATGCCTAATGGGGCCTTGGAAATTGAATGCTTGGCATCCCAAAATAAATAAATCCCACCTCAGCCAAGCCCAGTCTTGCTGATCTGGCCACTGCAGAGGTCAAACTCTTGGCATGAGCTAGCAACTTCAGCAAGAGTCCGATAAATGACAAAAGTAAGATGAATGGGTTCCTCAAAAACCTTATAGCATAGACAAGAAAAGGGACTTACCAAGACACAGCTGCTGTAGCCCAGGAGCCAGTTTTAGCATGGCTTGGAGGGCTCAGATTGTAGACTAGGGGGCATTTGACACGTGGCCTAGGGCTGTGCAGAAAGGATCATTCTACCCGGTGAGGCCTCCAGATGTTAGGAATCTTTCCTAATGCGAGCTCTCTGCCGACGCAAAATTCCAAACAAGCCAAATCCAAACAAGCCAAATTAAGAAATATCCAGGTTTAATGGGATTCCTGTATTCTCAGGTGGCCCCGAGGGGGGAACCAGGAGGCCACAAATGCGACCACCAGGAGGAAGAAAAAGGGACCATGTGTTCCTCTTTTGGGAGTTCACTTAAGTTCCCTGTGGAAGGGGTCAGGACCTGGCTTGCTGGGATTTGGAGTCCAGACCAATACAATTCTCAGGCCTGGGGGCTAAGATAGATGTGAGGGGCTGGAGTCTACACTCGCAACTTAACAGTAAGATGGAGTATCCTTTAGGTAGATGCTTAGGAATGATGTAACCAGGTATTAAAGTAGACAGATTCTTAAATTTTCTTAGAAACCTCCACATTCATTTCCAAAGTGACTATATATGTTTGTTCTCCCACCAGCAATGGACAAGTGTTCCCCTTGGTCCACATCCTTGTCATCATGAACTATCATTTGTAATTTTGATTTTATCCATTCTGACAGTTGTAAAACAGAATCTCAGATCATCTGATTTGTGTTTCCATGATGACTAAAGATGTTGAGCATTTCTTTAAATATATTCCTGCCATTAGAGATTCCTCTGTTGAGAATTCTCTGTTTAGATATATATCCCATGTTTTAATTGGATTATTTGCTCTGTGGAGTTCTAGTTTCTTGATTTCTTTATGTATTTTGGAAATTAGTTTTCAGGCAGATGTTGGGTTGATAAAAATCATTACCCCTTCTGTAGGCTGCCATTTTGTCCTACTGATACTTCCTTCGATTTACAGAAGATTTTCAGTTTCATGATGTCCCATTCATTAATAGTACATCTACAGTTAATGGATGTTCCATCTTACCATAAGGATAGTTGCTCAACTATACTCATAGCAGCTTTATTTGTAATAGGCAGAAACTGGAAACAACCTAGGTGTCCCTCAATGGAAGAATGGATAAAAAATATGCATTTATACAATGGAGTATTAGTTGGCTGTTAAAAACGATGACATCATGAAATTTGCAGGCAAATGGAAGGACCTAGCAAAATTTTTCATGAATGTGGTAACAAAAATCAAGTAAGATGAACATGGTATGTTCTCACTCATAAGTGGATATTAGCTGCAATGTAAAGTGGAAACATAGTGCAATCCTTTATTATTGGTGTTCTGTTCAGGAATTTGTCTCCTATGACAACTCATTCAGGGGTATTCCCCCCTTTTTCTTCTGGCAGGTTCAGTGTGCCTCATTTTATGTAGAGGTCTTTGATTCACTTAGACTTGAGTTTTGTGCAGGGTGATGGACATGGATCTATTTGGATTCATTTACAAGTCAACATCCAGTTATACAAGAACTATTTGTTTTAGATGTTTTCTCTCTTTTAGTGTATGATTCTAGGTTCACTATCAAAAATAAGATTTCCATAGGTGTGTAGATTTATGTCTGGGTCTTCAATTCAATTCCATTGATTCACCTGTCTGTTTTTATGTCAATACAATGGAATTTTTATTTCTATAGCTCTGCAGTACTGTTTGAGATCTGGGGTGGTGCTACTTCTGGAAGATCTTTTATTGTACAGAATTGGGTTCTTTTGATTTTCAATATGAAGTTGAATATTGTTCTTTCAAAGTCTGTTGGAATCTTGATGAAGATTGAGTTGAATCTGTACAGCACTTTTGGTAAAATGGTCATTTTTACTATTTTACATGTGCATGGTAGATTAAGGTGGTATTGGAGAAAGAATGAAAATCTAACAGATGGGTGCAGTCACATAGAATAATTTCCCTCCAATTCTTGAAACCTATGAATGTGCACCACTCTCCTTTTTTAAGAACTAGCTTGGTATACCTAACTGAGAGTAAGTATAGAACTCTCCTAGCAATGGTGGCTACCACAGGAATCACAAAACATCGCAATGTCCCTTAGGTAAAAGTAATTGGTATATTCCTAAACTCATGCCTTTAGTTTCAGTACGTAGGAAGCAAAGGCAGTCAGATTTCTGTGAGATCTAGACAAGCATGATCTGCAAAGTGAGTCCCAGGACAGACAGGGCTACACAGAGAAACTCTATTGTGAAATACAAAGAAAAAAAAAGTAACCATCCAGGGTTAAATTGAAGCACGGAAGCATGAATTCTGTATTCTGGGATTTATGCTGTGTTCCTAAGGTCTAAGTATCCAAGGGTAATGATAAGTAAAGATTGTGAAAGCTTTAAAAGAGATGATGCAATGAGGCATCTTTAGGCCCTGTCATGCATGGGACCACCTCTCATCCTCTCTGCTTTCCAACCATGAAGGGAGTCAGTCAGCTTTATTTTCTTTCATACCAGTTGGTCTCAAAGGCATATTCTCATACATTTCCTACAAATAAGCTTCTACTTTATAATCTGGGTCCAAGAGTATCCAATAGAATATAATGGTGAAATGGAGAAAGTATACAAGTTGTAGTTGCACAGTGAATTTTAAGTCTTCTAAACCACAAAGAAAACATGAAGGTGATAGCATATGCCATTCACCAAGATTCATATTAAAATAAATAATTTTTAGGTAGTGTTAATGTTCAAAAACAAAATGGAAGATGGGAACTTTATATGTCAAAGATTGATAAGTTATATTTTTCAAACTAAGTTGTTTTGTCACAGGTTAACAAGCAAAAGCTGACAATATCTTTCATCTAAGGTAAATTGTCCTACATTATTCACAAACTGATAGTTTCAGGGCGTAATAATCCTTTAAAGGACTTTATTTTTTTTTAAGAGTTCATTTCCTTCAAATGACAGCTTCATTGTCTGTATCAATCCACTGTTGGATAATCAAATAACATGAGTTTAATATTTATTTTCTTTAAATTTGGTGGTTTTAAAATTGTCATATCTTTAGTTTTTTATCTTCTCTAAATAGGGCAAGGGTCAGGGAATAAAGTGCTTCCAGCACAAGACGGAGGAACTGAGTTTAGATGATCAGGATCCATATAAGGCTGTGTGTTATAGCATGCAGCCTGTAGCCCCAATACCAGAAGCTGAGGAAAAAGTCATATTCAGGCCCTTACTGCCCTTTCAGTCTGGCCAAATATTGAGCCCCACCTTCAGTGAAGGACCCTGTCTCAAAGATAATATTATCAATAATAATAATTTAGAGAGTGATACAATATGACACTGGCTTTCCACACATATGCATAAACCACACAGAGACACAGGCAAGTGCACACACACACACACACACACACACACACACACACTTTGAAAGTATTAAAAGCAAATGCACATTTTACACTGCATTAACTTTGCCATATACATTTATTGCCATACATACTTTGTTGTCTGCCTTATTTTCAGCCAATATTGGCCAAAATTGATTGAAAGATCAGTCAATAACTGCAAGTAAAAAGAATCACACGTGATTCATTGGATTTCCAATTATGCAGTAATAAAGTATCTATATTCTCCATATAGGAATAGTAAAACAAATAATAAAATCTTTTGAACAAGTTTATATTTCGAATGCTCATGGTATTAGTATCATTCTTCAGTAACACAATTGAGAGAACATCTGCATGTGAGAAATTAATATGAAAATTAAATACTGAACAGAAAACTAGTGTCAATGACATCAATGAAATGTGAAATTTAACAACAATGAAAATTTAAAACACTATAAATATTTAAAAATATGTTTGACTTTAAAAGCCCCTATTAAGAACAGGGCTTGCCAAATTTCGCATTTTTTTCTAGCAACTAAAATCTATGGAATCCCTAGAAGCCAAATAAAATAAGCTAGATATCCAGATGGACAGCAATAATAAATAGATGAACACCAGTAATAAACTCTTTATATTAAGAGTTTTATAATAAAAGTGATTGAATCTTTAATTTTAAGGTAACAATTCAGTTCTTGTTCCTTTTATAAAAATTATCTTTCCATATCGCCTTTTTAAATAAAAAGAAGCAATGCAAGCAAACTGATCTTTGAAAATTGAAAACAATTCTGGTTATACCTTTGGTACAATTGTCATTTTAAAGAGTTGATTTGAAAACCAACTCCTATAGTTAGCAATTTCAGTTATGAACTATTTTGTTGAAGTTATTAGCATTGTATATTTGTCAGGGAATGAGAACAGGCATTCTGGTATTCCCCATTTATGTTTTCATTATTGAAAACATGGGTTTCTTCTGTAGCTTTGCACATTCATATTCCCTCAAACAGCTCATGTTGAATAGGTTTTTTGTTAAAACACTAGCAATCACATTACTATAAGGATCATAATTCGGTAGGTTGCAAGGAAAAAGTAAATCAAGAAAATGAACAAAAGATAGCTATTACCTCGAATATAAAGGTATCTTCTTGACATAAAAGATTGACTACTGTTGCTTTTCATCATTTTCTCTTACAGCCAGAAAACTGAAATTGTGATATTTGGGAAGAGAACTTCTATTTTATCGGAAGTTATTACAGTATCTGAAGAGCAATAAAGGATGTTATGGAGGAGAAAAGCAAGCTCATTCTTGTGTGAAATGTGGACATGGGCACAGTGATGAGGTTTACATACACTGAGGCATTTAGCAGATACAGTTACGGTGAACTGTTTCCAAAAGTGGGCTCTATAAGAAAAAACAGTCAGGACAATACTGTAACCATTTCACATTCAGATTTACACAGATGAGATCCTATAAAATATTCACTGAAAATTTACCGTGAAAAGAGTTGGATTATGCAACCATGGAGAAGAAAGCTCCTCCCATCAGGGATATACACATCCCTTGGGAAGATGTGTCATTATTTAATGTGGAGAGTGCAGTAGTCTGATTTAATATGAAAAGTGCTTGTCTGTATTATTTCTGTTAGGCTATAATTAAAAATAAAAATCATATTAGTAAACACAGGACAGGCTCTTCAAATAAAAAGAGATAAAACACTACCACTCTAAAGAAAGCTAGTGGGAAAAGAGAAAGAGGATCAGAATACATGAGCAGCAAGAAAAAAGAACAGAACAATATATTAAAAGAAACAAGTAGTACTAACAGATACAAAATAATCCAATTAGATAAAAGACAAACATTGCAGCATTGATATTTCAAAACTAAAGATACATGGTGTTATTTAGAAATTTAAATATTAAACCAAGAGACATGCCAAAGTGAACTTTAAAAAGCCATGAGGCTTCAACCTTACCAAAAGAACTCCAGGAAACTCAGGAAAGTTGAGTGCAGAAAGAGTCTTCCCCAGAGAATGGGACACCAATTGATTTTCAAAAATCAAAAGGTCAGCCCTGAAAACATCCATATAAGTGACATTACACAGACTGAGCAGGTCATATATATTTAAGAGTAGCAAATGTATTGAAAAGTAATCTGTGTCTAGAACTTAAACGTAGTCTGAAAAATCTTTAAAATAGTCATTATAATGTCTATATTCTGTTACTTCACTGCAATTATTCTTAACAAAAAAAAATGTGCTCTACCTAGAATAGCAGGTTTAACCTCTGTTTTGACCCTGAAAGATGGTGTTTATCAATCACTACAGCCTCTTTATTAGCTAAGGAAATAGAATATGCTGTGTAAAGTTCAAGATTTCCCCTGGGCCCAAGTTATTGCACATCAGTCTCTCTATATTCATTGCTAAGAGTGTATAGACTTGAGTGCACTTTAGAGTACTCAGTTGACCAGCCTGATTTGACCACCACCATAAAACACAAGATGTAAGTGTTACAGCTTTGAGAGAAAAGGTATCCTGGCAGTTGAGAGTCAAGGAATATCACAGTCACATGGCACAACAACACTTTTATTTATCGGGAGGGAAACCCCAGGAGGTTGGCTGCCTCTGCTCCAGATTCAGGCAACAGAGAACTGAGCAGAAGATAGGCTTTAGACAGTATTATTTATGGGATGGAGCTTTCCAGGGTGAAGGTTTTTAGGGAAGTTATAGGTGGGATTTTAAGTTCAGAGCTTGGGCTTTTTACTCTGTAGGGCGGGACCAGGTTCAGCCTTTAGGGCAGTTAGATTGTTCTGTGGGTGGAACCAGGCAGCTGGTGGTCCTCACAGGAGGGGCCTGGCCACTTGTGCACCTTGAGGGGCTTACCGATGATCTTGATGAATCTCTCTCTTTGCATCCTTTATATTGCAGGGATTTTACACAGAGCTGTCACTGGTTTTCTGTGGCCCTTGCAGCTGCCCATGTTTATTTCTTCTGCTGCACTGTTTATTGCTAAAACGCTTTTCTGAATATAATCTGTGGAGTTTGGAAATCCTTTCAGTTATCCTTGTCTTGAATTCCAGCAGTTGTGAACATGATAGGTGTTGGGAAGCTAACGGGAACCTACTGGCTTAGCACACACAAAGCTAAAGGAAGAGAAAATGATAGGATTATTGATGAGAACAAGAAACAATAAAAGTTAAAGACCACTAGAAAACAAAACTGGTTGGGTATATTTAAATGGCTAATTTAAATCCTGAGAAATACTACTAATATTTAAAGGTTTTCATTATTCATTCGTGTGTGTGTGTGTATAGTATATGTGTGTGAGAGAGATTTGTGATGCATGTGTGTTTTTGTTTGAATGCAGTTATATGCCATGATGTGTGTAGAGATCAGAAGACACCTTTGACAGGTGAAGATCCTTCCATATGCCATGTTAGACAGAATTTCTTGTTCACTGTCCTATATGCCTGGTTATATGGCCTCATGCTTTTGTGGATTCTCCTATTTTTACATGCACCAATCGTTAAGAATGCTGGATAACATACATGCACTACAGTGCTCAATTTACATGGGTTTGGGAGATTTGAAATCATATACTAACCTTGTGTCAATGATGTCACTACTAAACAATCTCCCCAATCCAGATCCTATTAACATTTTAATATTTTGGTAATATGTGAGTAAAGGTAACTCTCTATTACTTCCTTATAGACCATATAATAGTATATAAAATTATTTTAGACCTCACAAATATTGAAAAGCAAAGTAAAAATCTATAGTCTCCATGGAAACAGTATTAACTGAAATGTTGTGATATATAAAAATAATTATGTGTGGACATCACAACTGTTTACAGTGCTGTAGGTTAAATAACCTTGAGCACCAGAAGCAGTTTTCCTGACCACTGGTACATAATGTATTGTTATAATTTAAGTGTATTCATTAAAATTTAAGAATAAATGGCTAAATTACACAGATACCATAACTTCCAGAAGCTTTCCTTTTAAATATGTCTCAAAATACAAATAATAAGAAAATGTCTAAATAGTTACCACTTCACCCTGACTGGTGTGCATTACTGTGATGCTATCCTTTGTTGTTTCCTTGTTTGTTTTGATTTTTCAAGATAGTGTAGCTTTGGAGCCTGTCCTGGAACTCTCTCCGTAGACCAGGCTGGCCTCACACTCACAGCACAGAGATCTGCCTGCCTCTGGCTCCTGAGTGCTGGGATTAAAGGTGTGCTACACCAATGCCTTCCTGTGATATTATTCTTTGTGAATGAGGGATTGATGTTATCAAACCAGTACTGAAAAACACATGATACAAAGCTACTCCTCATTTTACTTAACTGAGTGTGCAAGATTGGAACTTTAACTATTAAATATTTATTAGAATTTATTTACATGATATGAAACAGACAATGAAGTAAAGAAATTTTGGTTTTAATAGGAATGTGGCAGACACAGAAGTTTTGGTGCCCACAAGTTCTTCATTTAATAGTACAGTATAGCTATGAATAGTGACCAGATCCCAAAGGCTGACTGAAAATTAATGAAGTGGCAATACCATTGCATAATGTATGCCTAGTGTGCTTTGACCAACTCGGGCTGTTAATCTATTTTCAATTCATCTGTTTCCACATCTGATCATAATTAAAGACAAATTACATTAAAAAAAACTTCACATTGTACAAGGTTTATCTTCTATGTATTAAACATGGATGCTCTATAATAAGAGTTGCTTCCACCTCACCTCTCCTACCCTCACTCTTAAACTAAACACTTCCAGGTATGCAGCAATATTTAATAAAAATTAAAGACTGTTTGTCTTCATGGAGACGAAATCCAATATATCTCTAAAAATTCCTGTGCTTGCTATCAGTGTAATATACTTTCATTGTAATAAACTGAAGTATAAATGCTTCATCTGGTTCAATTGAAAAATATGATATGAAAGTAGACATGAATAGTATGGTAGTGATGTGTCAATTAGACAACTCAGATAAAAATGTAAATCCAGGCTAATTCAATGGTCATCAAAGAGTACTTAATTAACTTTCATAAAGCAGAGGGCCCAGCAAAATTCACTAATAATACAGGAGTTTCTAATCATGTCTGAGACTAGCTTTTGTCTTCAGTATAAACATAGTCATTTAGACGCAGTTTGATGCTGTGTCAATTATTTAAACACAGTAGTAAGTTCCTTCCTTGGGCCTATGGCCTTCAAGGCATGGTCTGTTGACTGGGATGAGAGTACCTGGCATGGGTTCCCTCTTGAGAAGAGGGCCTTAAATCACAATAGCAGGCAGCTGGTATAGACAGAAAGCTCCAAACTCATGGTCACATAGGTGCCTCTGATTAAACTCAATGGGTCACAGAAAAAAAAAAAAACAGAACAAGAATATCAAAAAAGATAGAAAAATAGACAGGACTATGAGAAAGAAATTTGAAGAGAATAGTGTGGGATTGAGTAGGCAGAAATGTGCAGATATTAAGAAGAAGATGACAGAAATCATTGTATGTATATACCTATATGAAACTGTCAATTAATAAATAAAGAAATAATAAAAATTGAAATCTTAGAAAGGTCTTTCTCATCATCCTAAAATATCCAGCAGCAACTTATTATTTCCCAGTTCTAAAATCAAGAAAAGATTCGTAAACATTAATTGTACCCATTTGGATGCTGGAGAAACTACGTGCCACATCAAGAATTTTATTGCTTCTCTTTATTCAAAGAATTATGAAGAAGAAAATCTGGATTTGAATGGGACTGTATGTCTAGAAATAATCAAACAAACTTTTAGTATTTCAAATATTTCAATAATAATCCACATAAATCACAAGAGTGCATTGATAAGTGGATATGCAATATGAATGTGCAATAAATCTGAAAAAATACCAAAGTAAAACGGATGTGCCATTTTCCATCTAAAGAAATGAAATGCCCCATTGTTTGTCTCTCAGGAGCTACTCACGCACTGGTCTCTTCTGCCCTAAAGAGCCTTGCTACCTTAAATTTTTACTCATTGTTTCCTTGATTTTTCTATATTGCTCTACTATTTACTTTATTGTGTACTTTTACTACAAATGAGTTGATATATCTAAAGGCATGTAGTTTTAACATGGTTTTACAATTGGTATTATGCAACTTTTATCATTGGAACTAATTTTTGAGTATCATATATGTTGGCTTACAAAATTTTTATTACGTTATTTTCATTTAATTGTATGTCCTAATTACTTTGTATTTAAAAGATAGTCAAAACTATAAGCTTCTAAATTAATGTATTATAATTTTCAATTTTTTATGAATTTATGTAAGTATAAACTTGTTTATATGTATTTCAAAAGGTATCATGAACTCCAGTTTTTCCTAAGTAAATCATCAAATTCCAAGGACTGTATCCTAGCTATACTTTCAAAACTCAGCAAAAAATGCAACTGATGAGTCTGTTAGAAAAATTGGCATTCTTCAGAATGCATGCTCTAGAATATTTTGCTTCTTCAAAAATTCCTCACTGCTGAGTCTTTGGAAGGCAACTCAACAATGACATAAGCAGAAGAGCATGTGACCACTAACACAGTTACTACTGAGGACACTTTTGAAAAAAAAAAAAAAAAAAAGGTCAGTACAGAGCATGTGTATTTGCGGACTGCTAGGATCATTCATTAAGAAATGTTTCCATTGCATCTAGAATCCTTATTTCCTGCTAGGAAGATACTTTTATATTACTTAAAGATAAAATGATATGAAACAAACATCATAAAATGTGATTTCTTAGGCAAATAAAACATATCAATTGAGATTAGATGAATGATCTAATGAACAAAGAGACTGCACAACAAAGATGATAGACTATGAATGATGGATTTGACTGGCAGTCCTTTTGTTGAAAGAATGTTTATTGAAGAGAAACATTAAAGGTCAATATTTTGAACACAGACTGTGGTCAGGTAAATTTCTGAAATAAGCCAGTGAAGCATTGTTTTAAATACAAGCAAGGAAGGTCACAAATCCCATCAACATGTTCTTTACAGGATAGATAGAATTATGGGCATGCACCATAGCATCTGACCTTCATAACAAAACATGACACATCTCTGTGACAATTGATGATACAAGATAATTTATTTTCCTGACCCAGACAAGACAGACCCAGATCCACACAGTTACGGGGAAGAGGGCAAGCTCATGCCCAGCTGAACAAGGAAAGTACTTCACAGCTCGAAAGAGACGACTCCTCAGTCCACATGCACCCAGTACTTTGAGCAGATTTGTGTAACACAGTTTATTGTGATGGCTCTTTAGACGGTACCAATTCAAACAAGAAGTTCTGAAGAATGCTTTCCAGTCAATTTGTCCTGCACCAAGGAGTTGACACTGAGTATGCCCTGTGGATCTCCCTGGCTGGGGTGTGGGGGGTGGGGAATGGGAAAATGTGTCTTTTCAGGCCCTGAGGACAGAACAAAGAATCTGTTCCACTAAAGTCGGTGTTGGCTAAACAATGAGTTTGTCCAAATGCCTTGCAAGATGGGTGACTTGAAGTCAGCTGCATCTCTGGAAAGGAAGGTGCGAGCAAGGGACTAACTCAAGAAAGATGCTATCCTGGGTCAATTGCACACCTTGCAACTAGTTCACTGGACAGGTCCGTCTGAAAGTGTTCTCTCCTCGGCCAGTCTTACTCCCTGTATATCCCCGAGGATGAAAGAGCTAGGGAATTTTGTAACATCCAGGGATTTCCAGAAGTGTTTAATTCTTTAGTCTTTAAGAATCTCCTACTAGAACAGAATGTTCCTGAACCTTAAGGAACCTTCCTCTTGTTATGCCGAAGTTACTCATCCCCAAATTTATAGAGCCCAAATTCTGATGCAAATTACTTGACTGTCTTTAATATACTAACTCAAATTTGGATCACACCTTTCCAGCGTCCCATTGTAGTGAGGGAACACAGCTTTTAAAGCGGAAACGCTGTAATCAGGGGAGTTCATGTCCTGTCGTCTTGGGATTGGGTAAGGAGGGCGTAGTGTAAGGTAGCTTATGAAACCATTGGTCAGTTTTGGGGAGTGAAAACCCCAAACAAAGAGCCATTAATAACTGAGAAGGTATCTTCAAGGACAGGATGCCTCCTAGGAACATGTGAACCTCGATAAATTTTATGACCCTGCTCCCTAGCTCCTTAATTGGTTCTTTTCAGTTCAAATTCCACATTTCTGGAACTGAGATGCCCTCCAGCCCGGTTTCATTATATGGCTTAAGATGAAGCTCCTTCTTTAAAATGGAGTTTGAAAAGTCAGGTCCTCACACTCTCAGATTGAAATATTTTAATTCTCACAAGTTAAGATGAAGACCATGTGATCAGATCCATCTACATCTTGTTCATGTTAAAAACGTTGTAGAGCAGAAATACAAATTATTGACCGCTCTACTATCAACAGATTATTACAATTGATATTAGTCAGTGTATAGCAGGTCAGGTTTCTGCTTTTATTAGTGTTGCCTTTGGGCAGAATTTTTTTTATTATCAGAAAGCAAAGCAAAAATGGATTCTGGCATTTTTCATAGAGACAGCTAAATGAAAAAGACCAGAACCATGCAAATATAAATGGACTTGTTAACGTGAAAAGGGAAATTTCTCAGAGTCTCAGCATTAGACAATGAAGTACAGACAACTGCTGACTTCTGGCAGAAGGAGAACTGGTGTAGGAGGGTCTTCTATTTGTGTATTGCCCTCATTGGTTAAATAGAGAAAACTGCCATGGCCTTTTGATAGGGCAGACCTTAGGTGGGCGGAGTAGACAGAATGGAACGCTGTGAGAGAGAAGGCAGTGTGGCAGGCGCAGACACCATGCTTCTCCAGCATAAGATGGACACGGGTTAGACTCATGCCAGTAAGCCACAACTCAAGTGGCGATACACATTAATGGAGATGGGCTAAAATAATATGTGAGAGTTAGCCAATAAGGGGCTGGAGATAATGGGCCAGGCAGTATTTAAATGAATACAGTTTCCGTGTAATTATTTCGGGTATAAGCTAGCCAGGCACCGGGCGGCAGGATCCAGGTGGTCACTGGGACCAAAAGAAGGCCCGCGCGCCCTATTACTACAGAGAACCTCTCTGAGGGAGATGACACATGATTGGTTGTCCAGTGCAGATTAGTCGGCCTTGAAATCATTTGCACACAAAGAACAAAAAAAGGACATAATGGGGTCTGCTTATATTTATATGAATGCATATAAATACACACATATGTGTTTAACAGTTATCATCATAAAGAATCTATGAGCTTGAGGCAGACATGGAAGGGCTCAACGGAGGAAAACTGGGAAAGCTGGAGGATGAGAGAGTGGGGAGAAGTGATGTAATTACATTTCAATACAAACATTAAAAATTAAAAAAAGAAAAGTAGGTTCTGCGGATAAGGATTTACATGAATTTATAAGAAATTA
>PVIU01014166.1:32980-53129 GCA_004026605.1 Ondatra zibethicus | reverse complement strand
AGGGCAGGGTACCCTGCCCTCTCTTAAGGATGGAGGGGGAGGGAGGAGGGTTAGTGGGGGAGCGGGAGGGGAATGGGAGAAGGGGAGGAAGGGTCAATTTTTGAATGGAAAAATAAAAAATTTAAAAATAAAATAAATAAAAAGATGCTGCCATTGCTGAGCATATCAATTAGAGATTTCTTAAACTATCTTCAACTCTTAGCTTTTGCATGTTCAGGGCATGTTATCAAGAGTTCTTCAGGTAGTTACAACCCTGCCTTTGCCTTCACTTGTGGTATGTGTTGGTCAGCCACATGTGGGAGACTGGATCTCTGTCATATCTGTGCTGCATGTTGTAGCACATGTACAATGCATGTGGCTTTATGTTTCGACTTTCAGGGTCTCTTGTCAACATCTTGTTTTCATTTCCCAGGTGTTGTCTTCATAAGTATCTGGTTTTAATTTTTCAATATACTACGACCTCAGGTACTTACAATGTTAAACAATATCTGCTGGATCTTTCTTTCTTTCTCTCTCTCTCTCTCTCTCTCTCTCTCTCTCTTTCTTTCTTTCTTTCTTTCTTTCTTTTTTGTTGTTGTTGTTTGATACAAGTTCTCAATGTAGCCCAGGAAGCCTCTGCTTCTGGATTGGGGGGGGGTGCTACTCTTATCTGGCTGTCCTTGGCATATTTGTTCTGGGGGGGAGGTGCTACTCTTATCTGGCTGTCCTTGGCATATTTGTTCTGGCCTCTCTGGAGTAGTGAGGCCATGGTTGCCTTGCTTTGCTTTCCAAGAGTCTCATTGATCTGCTTTTCTCACCAAGACACAGCATTTATTTTCTTGAAGGAACTTATGGTAGATTGTTATATGCCTTTGTCTAATTTGTCAGAGTTTTGGAAAAGTTGACCCTGATTTTTGACAATCTTAGTTTTCCAAAGAGTGATTTTTATTGGTCCTTAACCATACAGTTGACCCTCTCCACGTTCTCTTGGCCCCCAATTTTCCCATTGACTAAGTAACTGTCCAAGCCATCAAGAACCAGATACCACTGTCCTTTTACTCTTACACTAACTAGGAAATTAAAATAATTTCCTCCTATGATGGAGGTATGGTGATTATTTGTGGGAGAAAATCAGAAATGATCCTTGATTTTTTTTTGATGGAGAACAGTGTTTTATTTTTTCTATTTTATTTTATTTTTTTAAAAAGCAAAAAACCATTTTTTTTCATTTTATATACCAATTGCAGTTCCCACTCCCTCCCCTTCACCTTCCTCCCACTCCCATTTACTCCTCAGAGAGGGTAAGGCACACTGCTTTGAGGAAGGACCAAAGCCCTTCTTACTATATCTAGGCTGAGCAAGCGATCTCTCCAAAGAGAAGGATCTGAATTTGCTTAACTGATGCATAAAAGAAACGTTAAAACCTCCTATAATGACCATGATGAAGATGGTCAAGTAAGTCTCAACTAGATTTCCCTCCCTAGGGTCCATTTTCAGAGAAAATATTTTAAGCTATAAAGTAAAAACTGTCGTTATTATAAATACATGAAATTTGTTACATAATTACAGGTGATAAACATGCAACTCTAATTCTGGTTATGTTATTTCTTTTTACTTAACAATTGCAGTTTTTAAACATTAGAGGTACATTTTTTGTTGGCTTTAAATATATTTTGTAAAAATCATTAGTATGAATTATATTGGTCAGATTATGAAAAGGTTTTGAAATTCTGCTCTGCCTTGATCTGGGTTTGTAGATATACTTTTAGTTCATTATTGGCCCACTTGTAAATCACTTTTCAATAATTTTAGTTGGTTTATTATCTAGACAGTTTTTAAACACATGTACAGTTCATCTTGTTTGGTACTGTGTTTAAACATTCTCTAATGAGATGTCTTCCTTCTCACTGTGTAGACTGCGGCAGGGTACCCCATTCCTCCAGGGCATCAGGTTGAAACATTCTCTAATGAGATGTCTTCTTTCTCACTGTGTAGACTGCGGCAGGGTACCCCATTCCTCCAGGGCATCAGGTTTCTCACTGTGTAGACTGTGGCAGGGTACCCCATTCCTCCAGGGCATCAGGTTTCTCACTGTGTAGACTGCGGCAGGGCACCCCATTCCTCCAGGGCATCAGGTTTCTCACTGTGTAGACTGCGGCAGGTACCCCATTCCTCCAGGGCATCAGGTTTCTCAGGGTGTAGACTGTGGCAGGTACCCCATTCCTCCAGGGCATCAGGTTTCTCACTGTGTAGACTGCTGCAGGTATCCAATTCCTCCAGGGCATCAGGTTTCTCACTGTATAGACTGCGGCAGGTACCCCATTCCTCCAGGGCCTCAGGTTTCTCACTGTATAGACTGCGGCAGGGCACCCCATTCCTCCAGGGCATCAGGTTTCTCACTGTATAGACTGCGGCAGGGCACCCCATTCCTCCAGGGCCTCAGGTTTCTCACTGTGTAGACTGCGTCAGGGCACCCCATTCCTCCAGGGCATCAGGTTTCTCACTGTGTAGACTGCGGCAGGTACCCCATTCCTCCAGGGCATCAGGTTTCTCACTGTGTAGACTGCGGCAGGTACCCCATTCCTCCAGGGCATCAGGTTTCTCCTGTCGTCAACAAATGGCTGAAAGGCTTCTGGGTAGAACGCTTGGACCTTAATCTTGACTGCTACTTACAGGAAAATTCAGCATCAGGAGAGAAGTTTGCTCATGTGTCATTTGGAGCTCGTAAGAGGACTGCTTATATTTTAGGTTGAAGTGCTTGCCTCTGTTATCTGTCTTTCTTCAGTTAAACTACTTGAGAGAGTGAGAGAGAGGGGAGAAGAGAAGAAGAGGAGGAGGGAGAGATTTGGGGAATGCAATCTTTGTAAAATGGAATATGTCCTAAGTCTAAGGATAAATCTTTGTATAATGCTCTATTGCTCTCTGACCCATGTCCTTTTATTAGTTCTGAACATATGAAAACCTTGAACTTCAGATCATTATTTAATAAATAAGATACAAAAAAGATTGTAGATTAATAATTGAAAGGGCCTTTAGCTCAGCAGTTTAGATTCTGTAATGAGAGAGACAGCATCACTAAACTGGTGCCTATTTCCACTGCTGTCATGTACTAGACTGATCCTGTGCCTTTTGCGGCAACAAATTCCATTTCTGGACAGCTTTAATTTTTAAATAATTTTAATATCCTGTTGACAGATGATCCTAATCATGGTCTTGGCTTTTGTTCATCTCTGTGTTTGTATTTTAGAGTTTCTATAGCTACATAATCCAGTTATCTAAAAACAGGAATGTCTGTCACCTTGCCGTTCTGGAGGCCAGTTGTCTGAAATCAAGGTGTTGGCAGGGCCATGCTTTCTTGGAAGTTTTTGAAGAAGGCAGCTTGCTTCTTCTTAATTGTAGAAGTTACTGGCAATTCTTGGTTTGTGGCTGCATCTCACTCCAGCCACTGCTGTCTTTCCTGTTTATCTGTTTATACTTTTTATGTAACATTGTAAGTTGATGTGGGAGGCCCCTCTGTATGCTGTGAATACCATTGGTTAATAAAGAAACTGGCTTGACCTCATAGGGTAGAACAGAGCTAGGCAGGGAAAACTAAACTGAATGCTGGGAGGAAGAAGGGCAGAGTCAGAAGAAGTCATGGAGCCACCGCTGAAACCTTGCTGGTAGGCCCTGATGGGTTAATTCTAGATGTAAGAGCTAGCTAGCAATATGCTTAAGTAATTGGCCAAGAAGTAATTTAATTAATACAGTTTACGTGTAGTTATTTTGGGAGTCTGGGCAGCCGGAAAATGAACAAGAGGCCTCCATACAACAAAGTGGCATGGCAATGTGGCCAACTAAAATTCACATAAAACCTGAGAGGGCTGGGAAAGAAATTCTAGACACTAAAAAACAAATTTAGCCACAATTTTTTTTCCAAGTGGGCTTTGCTTGCTGGTAGCATGCTGAGGCTCCTTTAAGAGAGGTCTTACTGATTCAGCGGTAGCAAAAAAAAAAAAATTGTGCTGTTTTGAAACAGTGGCTTCCTGCTCTGTGCTGCCAGCACAAACTCTGGCTCTTTTTGGGGGTTGATGCCTGCCACTCACTTCAGGTCCTGCATGTATTTGTCTACTCAGGGTCAGGAGGAAAGTAGCTGAGACCATGCTCAGGCTCAGCACTCCCTGCCTGGGCAGTCAGTGGGGTCTAGTCTGCTAGGAGTGTGCAGGCAGAAAAGCATGGTGGGTTCCCGCTGCCATATACAAAGATATATCCAGGCCATGCAGTGCACTGCATAGCAGATTTAGCTTTTGAGGTGGTAAAGATGGCTCCCACCTGGTGGTCCTAGAACCTGCGATGACCTATCTCTACCACATTTAAAGCCTGAGAGAGGGGGAGCCAGCACCCATGGCCTCTGAGACCAAGCTGCTTAGCATTTTAACAAGTACTCTAGGGCAGAAAATGATTCAGATACACAATAGGATGGATTCAGACATAAAAAAACTCTAAACAAGTCACAGTGTTGGATAAGTGTATGTAAGATTGGGAGAGAGAAGAAACAGAGCATAGAGAGTTATAAAAAGAAGTTTAAATGGCTTTTAACAGACAGTCATAGAAAAAAGGAGTAAAGATAAAATAAATATTAAAATTAATACAGTAAAAACAAGCCACATAAAGATGAAATATACACAGAGATTCTGAATTATGTATATTATTATATTTTCTTTGAATTTTTTGACTGTGAATGTGCTAGGTAGAGAGAGACATTTCATTGTACAGGCTAAGCTAAACCAACATATATATCTTAAAGGTGTCTTGACTTTAAAATGTGGGTCTAAGGATATGTTGCTTTGGAAAAGATGTTCTTTTGTTACCAAAAGATGTTCTTCTTTGTGTTAATGGAGATGGGTAAATTCTGGATGTAAGAGCTAGCTAGCAATATGCTTAAGTAATTGGCCAAGCAGTGATTTAATTAATAGTTTATGTGTTGTTATTTTCGGAGTCTGGGCAGCTGGGAAACAAACAAGAGGCCTCCATACAACAGTAAGTCATCAGATTTTATCAATTCTTTTGTTGTTTCAGTTAGGATACTTCTGGTTTGTGGCTATCGAAAGTTCTTTAACTTTTTTAAGCCAGACTGCCAGACTTCTCTTGAGTATGGACCAATGTAAGTGGTTCCTTAACTATGGCTCCCACAAATAAATGCTTAGTGGGCTGTGCAAGCATGGTGATAAGCTATGTTTAATTTTGTTTTTCTTTAGCAAATAATATTTACAATAAAGATGCCCCAATTTTCTTTTCTTTTCTTTTTTTTTTTTTTTGAGACAGGGTCTTACTATGTACCTTTCAATGGTCTGGAACTCTATCTGTAGAGTAGCTTAGCTTCTAATTTAAGGAGATGGGTCTGCCTCTGCTTCCTGAGTGCTGGGATTAAAGGCATGCACCACAATGCTGGGCTCGGCCAAAATGCTCCAGACGTAAAATAACATTCACAACATTTTCTTTGCCCAGCCTCATATCATGTGATTTCCTGTTCCTTACCAAATCTTAATGACTTTAATATTGATAATCTAGAGTTATCTTGAATTCTTTTGATGTGAGAAAGGGATGAAGTTGTGATTCTTGGATTGTTCTCTATTCCAGCCTTTTCTTGGTGCTGAGACCCAGAGAGCCGTGATATTCTTTCTGGGCTCTGTGTTCTGTCCCCTGATCTATTTGTTGATCCTTGTCTAGTGCCACACTGCACTGGCTCCTGGACCTTGAGTCATGCGATCGAAATGGAAATCAATTTGAATTCTTCAGTGTAGTCCATGCTTAAGGTTGATCTGGCTTTGTTAACCTGTGTATTTCATAATTTCTCAGATTTTGTAGATTTTGATTCCAGTTTAGATGTTATTTTGGGTTCATTAAATCACCTTCTATTTTCATTGTAAGGAACATCTGGAATTTTGATTGACAGGTTCACACTGACTTAACACCAGAACTCTCTTGGGACCTATATTCTACACATACCCAAGCTAGATTACCATCTTATGATTTGAACCTTCATTATGTTTGTCCTCTCTAATGCTACATTTCACAAAATGCCATCTTAATCCCCATTATTTTCCTCCAACACTGGAAATACCTGGGCTTTGAAAGGATTTATAGTGTCACTTTATATACAAAGTGTCACCCTTTTATTGTACTGTTACACATCTCCTGCTCCTCTAAAACAAATGTCACTCAAGGCTAAAAGAGGAAATAATTCAAAATTTATTCTGATGAAAACTTTTTTCTCTTTTTTCAAAAAACAGGATGGCATTGTTGTATTGGAGAAAATTTTGCATATGTTCAAATTAAGACAATTTGGTCTACTACGCCTTGTTTATATGAATTTGACCTCATCAATGGATACTTTCCTAGTGTGAATTATACAATGATTCACACTCCTGAAAACCCAGTAATCCATACAACAGAAGATCAAAAGGAAAGCAGAACAAGAAACCAGTGTGGGTTAATGACTGCACACTGCAGCTTGAGAGAGAATGAAGCTTATGAAACAGCTTTCATTGTGTAATTCTGAAAGCCAGTTTGATTCTAATGTTTTATTCATGCAGTGATTTTTAACCTAATGGCATTTGAAACACTTTATAATAGATTTGATAGGACTTCACGGAAGCCAAGCTTTTGAGTTAAAAATTGTTTTGGGGAATCTAGATTGTTGGCAGATGCTAGAGAATACAGTACCCAGGTATTAACTTCAAAAGCACACAATGGTTCCAGGGAGACCACTTCTGTGAGTGTAGTTATGCAAGTTTAAAAGCCTAGTCAGATTCTGCAAATGTGTTATTCGCCTCCATGGGCCACTTGTGTGTGTAAAGATGTGAAAGGGTAAAGAGTAAGCTCACGTCCACAGCTTTAGGTGAAAGCCAACACTAGTTAGGTGGGGTGATCTTTGAAATTTTACCTTGAAGCACTGAAACAGGAAGATGGCAGAGACCTTGGACCATGCCTTGATAACGGTATTTCCTAATAATAATAAATACTAAAGAGTGCTATGTTACCGGCTCCACATGGTTACATTTTGGTGAATCCTTGTGGGATTTGATTGTGACTTGCTCGAGGTTCTTTGTATCCTCTTCAGAATACAGTTAGGGACACTTCAATAAGATCTTGAGACCAGTGACTTCTGGGCTTTTGGTTGGAATGAGAAATAGTATCATTGGCTGCATTCTGTGGGGGCTGTGTTCAGAAGCCCTTACCTAACCAATTATAATCATGGGTGCAACACTGTGTCATGCCTGTCACCATACTAGGGAAGTCAAGATGACTTTGTGGCCATGTGTCATACTTGTAATTCTAGCACTCAAGGCTGAGGCCAACCTCTGCTATATAGCAAGACTGTATCCAAAAAACAAAAACAAAAACAAAAAAACAAAAAACACCCTGCGCCAAATAACATTTTTTTCCCAATGTATGTTATAGTTTTAAGAGGGCTAAAGACTCTGTATGAGGGCCCAACCTCTGCTATTAAAGGTTTCACATTAAAAACCTGACAAAAATTTCACTGGTCTATTTATAGATTTCATTTGTGTGCACAGTGTAAGTACAGTTCAAAGGATCAGAGAATTTGGAAAATTACATCCTATTTGTATGAACTAGCCTCCCGCTGGTATTTCCTTCAGGTTATGAATTTAGGCAACTAACTAGCGTTATCAGCTCTCCGTGAGAAATCAGGTATTTTCACAATAGTTGCTGATCTCACAAAGTATGCTTTTCTCTCCTTTTGTTGTGGTAGCTATTACACTGCTGCATTTGCATGTGTTAGATTACAGCTTTTATTAAAGCTTGATGATTGTTTCTACATAATTCTTTTTTATATGAAAGTCTAGATATTTTGTCTTTATTATTCTGAGAACGGTTTTAGACTGATTAGATCTATAGATTTGTGGCACAGAGCTGTGACCCTTGAGTAAGACTGGCCTGTTTCCTGACTAGTTTTAGACTCTGACATATTTTCAGTTCTGGGAATTATATAAAGGGTCCACTAGAATACAAAAGAATTAGGTTTTGATCACAGATCATTTATGGGGAATAACACAGCAAAGGCCTAAGGCCATAGGAGGCTGACGGCCCATGCAGCAGTGGGCGGATTCGGCGGGCAGGCTCTTGTCTATCCACCTCATCCACCTTTCCTCCAGGGAACAGCCTTGACTCGGCAACTGTATTAGTTTTAAAAGGCTCTTATGCACAATTTTCCCTCCAACTAGTTGTTTTAGAATAGCATTACTATTTCTAGAAAGCTTAGTTGCTAATACAGGAAATGATATTAATTATAAATTCCCAGCAATGTACAGCTTTGTGATTGTATTCCTATAAATCAAAGACCATTGATAGTGAAACAATATCTTCTGAATGTAAACTGCCATTGAAGTCAATGCTGTGCTAGTAGGGAACCCTCTGGAGAGCTGTATTCTGAGAGTTTCCCAGCTAGAATTTGGCTGGCTTAGCAGGAGGCATCCTGAAGTTTGCTGCACTCTTACTGATACAATTTAATGTTCTTGGAGCTGATTCCCGTCTAGGTTTGTGAGGAGGCTTCTTTGGACACAAGAACACTAAATATAATAAAATAGACTAACCATGAGAATGCCAACTTAGGAGTTGAAAACACTCACTTAGGGATAGTTCATACAAAGACACACTGAAGACGTTCTGTAAGGGAGAGGGAGAGAAACCCACTTTTGGATCTTAAGTTCTCCTTATTAGAGAGAAGTAACAAGATGGTATGTACCATAAGCTGAGCTGCGGGTGAGTTAAAAATGAAGACGGTTCAAATACAGTATGGTGAAAATGGTGAAGTCATTTTTATTTCAGTTCTTGACAAAATAGCCCAGTAAAGTTCAAAACTTCTACCATTATACAAAAATAGGTCTCTCCAAGTGATGTTATGTCTTCATCACCAGTAGCAAATATATTAGGCAGAAACATGTATCCTTGTAAGAAAAGTGCAGGAGACTGCGAGCTACACATCTAGCAGCATTATCATTTGAAAAACTGTAATCTCTTCACCCATCTGATAAATACAGTTTATAATTTAATCATTTAAATTAGCATTCCACAAATATACATGTAATTTAATGATTACTGTGGGTGTTTTATATACACAAACTCCAGTTTGTCTTTATGTGCTGGCAAGGATTTGTACACAACCATAAATGTGTTTGTACTGGTTGGTCCCATTGAATATACACAATAAAAAAGCACAAAAGAGCCATTGATTTACAAAGGGAATCTATTTAAAATTTACTTAATGCTTTCTCCTCATGACAGCATGATTTGAAAATTATCTCCTCATACCAGTATGATATTGGGAGGCAGGTGAACCTGTAAAATAAAAAATAAATAAATAAATAAACAGGAGAATCAGACTGTTACTTATATCAGGGCAGACAGTTCACATAGGCAGATGATCTGTTTAAAACCATCTCAAAATGTTGAGGGCCAGTGAGATGTTTCAATGGAGGTGCTGCAAGCCTGACCATCAGAGTTTGATGCCTGGAACCCACATGGTGGAAGGACAAAGCCAGTTTCCGCAAGGCTTTTCAATGTCACATGAGTGCTATGGCCCAGATGTGCACACACACATTAACGTAAAACAACAACAACAAAAAACCCATGACTTCAGACCTGAACTTCAATTGTTTTCTTAAACATTTATGTGTGTGTGCGCATGCGTGTGCACGTGCATGCATGCACATACTTGTGAGTACAGTCCAAGGATACCCTAGAGCACTGGGTCCTCTGAAGCTGGAGTTACAAGGGAGTGTGAGCTATCTGACACTGGGTGCTGGGAGCAGCCGCAGGTCTTCTAGAACAGTGTGTGTCCCTTAGCACAGAGCTTTCTCTTCAGCCCCATAACTTGACCTTAGTTCTAAGCAGGGGAAGTGAGGCAGTGCTCATGTGTTTCATGACTGCTCTGAAGGTTGCCTGGGTTAAACAAACGACTTCCGTAGTCCACAGTGTGTGTATTCATAGAAAGAGAGTCCTAATGATGACTAGGACAGGAGAAATGCCTTCCAAGAGCACTGGCTGCTCTTCTAGAGGACCTGGATGTGATTCCCAGCACCCACATGGCAGCTCACAATCACCTGAAACTCCAGTCCTAGGTGATCTGATGCCCTCTTCTGGCCTCTGCAGGCACAGGCATGAATGAGGTACACATACACACATGGAGGCAAAACACCCACTCATATAAAGAATAAATAATTAAAAAGCATCAAAGTGAACTGCTAGCACAGTAACTTAAACAAAGTGATTCAGTTTTGGGGCAAAGGAAGGCAGGGAAGTTTTTCCATGATGAATGGAATCTGCCTCTATATAAAGTATATACTTTGTGTATAGTTTTGAAGAACGAAAGATACTTCTTACAAAATCTATCTGTAAAAATCTCTTAAATCTCATTTTTATCTGTATGTGTGTGTAGGTGACAACCCACAGTGGAGTTGGAGGGCAGCTCATGGGAGTTGCTTCTCTCCTACCTTGTGGATCAGAGTGACTGAATTCAGTAACTCAGGCTTGGAGGCAGGTGCCTTGACCTGCTGAGCCATTTCTCCAGCCTTTAAAGTCAACAACCTTTATGAAGTGTATGACACTGAACTTTTGAGGAGAGAAAAGATGATGCTTACAGTCCAAGGGATGGCTTGTTTAAGTGACATGTAGAAGGACAATCAGGAATGGGGACAATGGCTGCATTACTTGTTCTGCCGTCTACACTTTACTGCTTTCTACCATATGAAGAACGGGCTCTACCAGGGACCTCAGTCTCAGAGTCCCTGCAGAGCTCATCATGATTCTGTCTAATCCAATGAAGAAAGTGCCAAAGCACTCTGTCAGGAGCTGCTGGGAGGACACAGGAGTTCTCTGCTGGTCAGAGTTTAAGCTGGTACAACCTGGGTACTTATGCACCAAGCTACAAGATTCGATTAACCCAAAGAAACGTGTCATGGAATTAGAGAGATGGGTGGGTCTAGCATTGACAACAGAAAAGTGGTTAAATGCAGCACCTGACTGTAAAGTAGTTCCGAGTCGTCTCTGAAGTGCATCGATCTGGGTGACATAATCTGTCAGCGTTCTGCCAGGATTATACTGCTGTAGCTGAGGATTTGTCAGGGCAGGATTGAAATCTACAAGAGTTCCTGGGTACCTATGGATTAGAGTATGGTCAGAATCCAATTTCACAGAAACAGTCAGCTAAGTTGCCAGCCTGCCTCTTCCCTGATCTATGCACTATCTGACCTATACTCCCAGACATCTAAAGAGAGGATAACAAGGAAGTTATTCTTCACTAAGCTCAAAGATGCCATTGTCATTAAGAAGGACCAGTACCAAGGCTGCAGAGTGCTCAGTGAATGATGGACATCTGCAAATCAACTGTTCCTGCGTGTACTTTTCCAATGTCTAATTACAGCACATATTTATAACTACAGCATTTGTTTCCTTTAGAAACCATTTAGAAATTAGAAGTAGCTCGTATTCTAAGCTTTAAGATATAGAAACTACATATAACTAAAGATGTCTAGCTATCATAATGCAAAGTACTCTTAAGTTTTAACAGTTGGTCCAGTCCTCTCTGAAACATTACTCTATCTACTCCAGCCAGGTTTGATAAATTCTTACCTACTGAATGGTAAGGGAGACCTCGGGAAATCCAGGTCTGATCTTGAACTATAATGTGTCATTTGTCTTGGATCTGGATACAGTTCCAGTCCACTGGTGGAATGATAAAGTGGATCAGTCCTTTCAACACCTAAAGAAACCCAAAATACATCACTGTGAAGAAAAACGTACCAAGCCTTAGAAGACAGATATAAACCCAGTTAGGGTTTAAAAAGCAGTATATGATACTATGTGTTATTTACAGTCAGTTTGTATTCTTGCTAAAAGAGAACAGTGCAAAGCAAAGAGACTTTCAGTAGTTTTCTGATTACCTTCGAACATGAATTAATATCTATGCTTCAAAGAAAATAAACTCACTGGAATATTTTATTTGTAAAATACAAGATCAAAGCGGGAAGGGTTTCTGAGTGGGCATGCTTCTGGTGGTGGTGGGGAGATGATGTGGTAAAAACCCTATATATTAGTGAAACCAAGTCTTTTAGTGAAAACAAAACAAAATAAAACCAAAAAAGTGAAATCAAGATTTACTAACTGTTTGTGCCAACACAAGTGACTATGGTAAGGATTCCATCTCAGTGTGAGGCTATCCTAAAATACTCTCAGGGAACCAAACATACTTCTTTTTCTCTGAGTCTCAGAAGTCAGGACACCTGGACATGGCACAGCCCTGACATCATAATGTGTCCTCTATTCTGTGCCCTCCACCTTTTGGCCTTCTTATGCCTTGAACTGTTCCAGCCCTAACATTTTGCCTACTGTGTTCTAGCTGTAGAGAGAAGGAATTTAAAGTTACCATTACTATAAACATGCACAGAAATATAATGCTAAACTGTAAAAACTTCAAACCACAATTCTTCCACATGACTAACAGCTGGCTCCACTATTTCCCTGCTGGATAATCTGAGGCAAATGGCAGGTGCTCTCCATGGCTCAGCATAAGCAACAGTAACTGCCTATCAGACGCCTGGGAGAACCCATGAAGAAAAACAGGGCTTGGTGCTGTCTACGTGCACCAAAAATTCTTGAAGTCCTTAGCCTTACGCAAAGGCTGCTCACGGTCTTTGGACAGTATCAGCATTAGAACTGGTCATGTGACAGCTATTACACATGTAGCAATTTCAGAGTCATACACAGAAACTATGTCATTTGACCTTACCTGGACTCACTCCAAAGCCATCCCTATTAACATTGTTGGGGCCAGAAGCTTTGACTCGATGCCACCGCCGAACCAAATATTTCATTCTAAAAGAGACCGCAAGATAAAATCTCAAAGAACAGCTATGTAAATATAAATATATACATTCCACAAATTAGGCCATTTAATTATGAACAGAACACATTTCAGCACAATCACATGACTGCCTCAGTTAAACTCCATGTATTTCGTTGGTTTATGGCCAAGTCACCAGGCACAGGGCAGAGCTGTGAGCTTCCTCTCTCCCCAAGAGGTCAATGACTCTAGCATGGCCTCATAAGTGGGGGAAGAAGAAGATTAAGAGCAAAAGAGGACAGAAAAAGAGTGAGCAAAGGAAGAGTGAAAGGTAAAAGGTACAGGAGGAAAGAGTGGAGTCAGGCAGATGAGGGACGAGAGCAAACCTCCACAGGCAGTGAGAGGAGGCCAGAGAAATGGGATGTGTTCGACCCTGTGAGTAGGAATAATAGTGGTGGTTTCAAAAGGAATGGGCTGTGCCCCCAGCTAGCTGAATTCCTTGCTGACTGCCCATTCTGCCCTGGGCTACAGAACTTTTTGGAGTACCAGTTTTAATTTCTGAATGCCAATTTCAGGGTCCAGTGTAAGGAAGGTCAAAATATCACAAGCCTACTGCAGGGCAAAAAGGGAGGGATTAGAGAGGTTTCATGGTACACACCTTTAATCCCGGCACTTGGGAGGCAGAGGAGATATATCTCTGTGTTTGAGGCCAGTCTGGTCTACAGAGTGAGTTCCAGGACAGCCAGGGTGACATAGTGAGACCCCATCTCAAACCACACCCCTAAAACAGGGAGGTGAGGGCTTGACAGTAGCTTCTTCCCTCCTTCATGGTACCTTCTGGCATTTCTCAGCATTGCAGGCTAACTCCCGTCCCATCAGAAGACCATTTCATGTCTATAAGGTCCAGGTATTCTACCCTCACCCAGTAGAAAGCGAGCTGCCATTAGGCTGTGCTGTCTGTATTAATGTGCCCCACTCTGCTCACCCCTGGCTTATCCTATACACAGGGATGAAGGGAATGAGAGGTGAGAAAGGAGTGGAGCTGTGACGCGACAGTGAGGCCTGGAGGAGGAGGGCAGTGCAGAAGCCAGCAGTAGACAAACCCTAGATTCTGTGTACAACTCCATGGCAGACAGAGGCTCGGCCTCCCTGAGCTTGTCACCTCTTTCTGTTCCTCTTGACAGTATTCTATGAACAGTTTCTAGTTGTGCCTTATTTTCCAAAGAAAATGAAGGGCTGGAGAGATGGCTCAGTGGTTCAGAGCACTGGCTGCTCTTCCAGAGGAGCCCATTTGATTCCCAGCACCCACATGGTACATGGATGCTCACAACAGATTGTAACTCCAGTTCCAGGTGCTCTGACATCCTCTTCTGGCCTCCGCAGGCTCCAGGCACACATACATACACTCAGGTACAACATCAATACACATACAAATAAAAATAAGAAAGAGAAAACAAAGGTAAACCAGCCAAACCCCATTAAGACTAGCTGTCATCATCTGACTGGCAGAACTTTTTAAAAACCAAAATTTGAGATTCTGGCTGCAGAGAGACAAAAAGAAAGGGACCCCGGGAGAAGCCCAGATTAAGACTCCAGTGGGTCAGGAATGGAAGACAGTTAGGGTCTTCATTCTACTGTAGCCACATACAGGACAGATGTTAAGTTCTTAGCCTGGCCTTCTAGGGAAGAGGCTAACCCCTGACCTGAGCAGTCTCAGACCAGGCTTTCTTCAGTTTGGCACTGTGGAGTGACTTATTTTAACAAGTAAGAAAATAAATACATGTACCAGCCCAAGTAATTTTTCAAAAACATCCTTCCTCTTTCCCCTTTTATGATCTATATGTGTGAGGTGGGATTATTTACATTTTTTAAAGGATAATTTGGACTGGAGTCATTAGCTACTAATACCTGGAAAGAAACTTTCCAGGGAAAGATTCTGTTACAAGGGCGAAAACCTTGAAAGAAACAAGCAAGATGTCTACAGAGCCTTCTTCACGTGTCCTTAGAAGGTTTAGGATGGAAATGAATTTTCTTCACAACTTTACCTTGTAATTGCGATAGACACTCTGATAGCTTTGCGAAATATGGCCAGTCCCTTTGGGCGGCTGGTGCCTGTTTCAGGATTGTTGAAGCCTGGGAATCCTGTCATGCGGAAAAGCAGCCCAACAGTGGCCTCTTCGCACTCCTGGAATCTCCCCAGGAGCAGCAGCAGGTATTTCTTTTGGAATACAAGGGCTTTCCGAAAACTCTCAGCTCGCAAGTATTTACCATAAATTCTCTATATTTAAAGAAGGGAAGAACAAAGACCAGAGAAGTCAGTTGAGCTGTCCTCCAGAGGGGACTGCCTAGAGGAAGGCAGAAGACAAGGGTTAGGCTGTAGGCCAGGCTGTTGCTCACGGTGTTACCTGAGATGACAGGAGATAGAAGAAGCCTTTGGAATACAACTTCTAAAATCAGAGTTATGTTTCGTGTTTATTTTGGGGATAGCTGTTTTACTCAAATTTACTGCAAATAATTTTATCATTATCATTTATGTTTTCAAATACTTTGTTTTTTAAAATTACAGTCACTTATCAATTTATGTTCTTAAATAAGTTAATGTTTTCTGTCACTGTATTCCATGCCATAGCTGGAACAAATATTCCAGATACTTTTCTTCCTTTTCACTTTGGACTTTAGATTAACTGATCATGGCAGTTTTACTATTGCATTCATTCTCAGCCTTAGAGAGACCACTCACAGGGCATGATGTTCTTCCAGACAGTCATGGTGCACGAGAAGACTTCTGTGTGTCTAATAGGAGACAAGACTCTGTGGAATAAGGTCACACTGCTGACAGAAAGAAAGCAGAGCTGCATGTGTTGCAGTTCTGGGCATGCCTCTTTACAGATCTGTGACCAGGTAGACACTGTAATCACAGCAAATTGAAGAGAGATCCCTCGGGACACAGTCTGAGCAGCAACTATATTTCTGTGGTCTGTTCAATTAGGGGTAAGCAAGAGGGGTGTGCGTACCTTAAAGACTGCATTTTCAGGGCTCCTATTCTGATGTAAAGTGTCATTTTTCAGTTCATCTTTTAGTCGGCACACTTTTGCTTCTGCCCTTTGCAGAGATTTCTGAAGAGTCAACTTCTCGTTGCTCCAGACTTCTTTCTCTGAAGCAATGATGTCTTCGATGCTAGCACTGCCGTCCAATGAGAACCTAGAGAACTGCAGAGACACAGCCTGTCACAATTTTCAAGACTCAACTAAACCTAGCCTTGGCCTTTAACACTACAGGGAAGCTCATGGTCACAAACACAATGCCTGGGTCAAAATGTTGAGCCCCTATCACTGAAGTAAAGAGAAGCCAGCATGGATATGAGTGAGTGACTCTCAGGGTGGCCACATGAACACATTATCCACTTGGCTATGTGGTTGTTTTGACGGCCTTTTCTGCTTTAAAATATAAGGGTAAATATAGAGACTAGCCCTATTCTTTGTAGCTTTAAGAACAAATTTGAATTCAGAGAGTAAGTTATTAGCCCGAAATATATAATTTAATTTATTTTTTTTTCTAAAGACAAGGTCCCAATAGTGAAGGAAGACTAAACCTCACTAGTCAGAGATTTGGTAATGTAGACCAGACTAACCATGAATTCACAGAGATCTGTCTGCCTTTGTCTCTAGAGTGCTGGGATTAAAGGCATGTGATTCCATGCTCAGATTAACATTATCTTTCACTTGGTCATAAACGTAGTAAGTAGTAACTGGTGAGAATAATAATCAGTATCTGCATTTGAACATCTCTTTCAGTGTTGTCTATTTTCAGTGACACAAACATCTTTAGACCTTAGACTGAATATGAGTTGATTTCCTCATGTACAAGGCTGGATGCAGATGAGTAATTCTATGTGTGTGGGTGTGTGTGTGGGTATATATGTATGTATATATGCGTGTCTGCGTATATACACATAAAACCCAGAGCGTGGTAAAAAAGCGTCCCTCAATAATAGGAATTTTTATTATTGTCATCATATATAATATTTTCCACATATCCTAATAAGAGTCATACATGGAATTATACTACGGTTAAAAATAGAACTAGAGAGAAATACTTAGTTTTGAATTACTTCTAAAAACAAACGTACACAATTTCTATCAGCACTTGTCTGTTGATAAAACTTTATCTGTTCTTCCAGCTGCATAATAATGTTCCGTAAGTTGTTCTTTTCCTCAGTTAGTTGGTTAACATGTCCTGTTAGTTCAGAGTTTTGTCTTAATATGGTTTCCGTACAAGAGGTACTGGAGGATACTAAGCTGTGCTGGAAAAACAAAATGACACAAGGTTATATAGACACACATGTACATGAGTAACTCGGGTAAAGGGAACAGGTGCCGACACCAACAGAGTCCATGAACTAGTGCTCGGTAATAGTAGAAATCTGCCAGGCAGGAGATAGCTGGGAGGACACAGGAAGCAGGAGGAGCACAGAAGGGCAGAAGCTCATGCGAGCGCGCCGCTCTGAAAGAGCCTGCAGATGCTGTCAAACTAAGTGTTGCTGCATGCTATGACGACAGACCTAAATAAGGTGCCAGTGAGCCAAGGAAGATGTGAGGAGGGGCTACCACAAACAAAATTTACACGTCTACAAGAATCCTTTGGCAGCAGTGTAAGGCAGAACTGCGTATGGAAGGTGCACATCCATGGTGCCTGCTAGTATGGACAGGAGTTGTAACAGTTTACAGAAGAGATACTGAGGCAGTGACTATGGACAGAGAGGAAAGGGCACAGGAGTGGACATTTCCATAGCCTGTGACTAATTCCATGTACTGGCAAGAGTGAAGGATATGGTCTATGGTGACTTTTGGCTTTCCACACTGGGTGATATCAGAACCAGAAAAGGGGTATGAGGAAGAAAGGTGGAAGACAATGTTTAGGTTTGATTGTGTGTCTATGACCTCCTGAGAGGTCACTACTAGGAACACTTACCCAAAGATGTCTAGTAGCTAGCTGAAAATATAAGCCTGGGCCACAGGTTAAAAAAAAAAAAAAAGGCCTAAACCAAAACAGTCCACAAGGTCAAAATTCTTGTCACTTTGTCTACCTAAGCCCCAGAACCTCAAGCAACAACTGGACAGAGCAGGAGAGCTCATGCTGAGGGAACGGGAGGTTCACAGCTAGAGTCACAGAAAAGCACCCCAACTGCAGAGAGCGAGCAGGCAAACCTGGCTAGAGCAGGTGAGGGACAGCACTGGCTCGGAAGACAAGGAAAACAGGCTTTAAGAGAGTGAAAGGCAGCTGCGAACTGGTGGTGCAGGCCTTTAATCCCAGCACTTAGGAAGAAGCAGCAGGCGGATCTGAGGCCAGCCTAGTCTACATGGTGAGTTCCAGGACAGCCAGGGTTACACAGGGAAACAAAAAAGTGAAATCCTTGCTACAGAAGTCAAAAGTGTCAAATGAACAGTCAGAAAGAGGGAAAAGGCTAGGCAGAGCATCACCCATGGAGATGGCAACAGAACTGACTGGGAGCTCCCGGTGGTAGCACAGGGAAGCCAGCCACTGCCTCAAGAGCCCTGCCTCTTTGTAACAAGCAGCAACAAAGAATGTGAACTCCTTCCCAGATTTCACTACTTGTTGGGGTAAGAGAAACATTGTATTTCAAATAAAAAACAAGCAAGCATGTACAATAAAAACTCTTATTAAAAATAGTCAACCAAGTTTGAAACAACTCAATTTCATTTGATATTTGTTATCTCTACAAAGAATTTTAAAAAGTCTTACCTCATTATGTGGACAGCTAGCTAGTCTTTGTACTCGCAAAATAAGTCGATCAATTCTTTCTCGAACCCAATTTAAAACATCCTCATCCGATACTTCAAACTCTTGTCTTTATAAAAAAGACAAAAAGTTAAAACAGATCTCACAATAACACTTATTCACACACACTAGAGGCTAGAGACACTCTGCCTGTTGTACTAACACACACTAGTGACTAGGGTTGCTGTTTGTGTTACTAATATACACTAGAGGCTAAGGATGCTCTGTTTGTTTCATTAACACATACTAGAGACTAAGGGCTACTCTGTCTGTGTCACTAACACACACTAGTGTCTAGGGGCCCTCTGTGTCACTAACACACACTAGAGGCTCAGACCACTCTGTTTGCATCACTAACATACACTAGCAGCGAAGGATGCTCTGTTTCACTTGTCACTTTACTCTTAAATATGCCCCCTTTCTGGTTCAAGGTGTAGTTGTTTCCAGACAGGTAAGCCCTGCTAAAGAACACCATCTAATGCAGACATGCATTATCTTTAAAATATTTCTTTTTTGGTATGGGTGTGATGTTGCATGCCTTTATTCCCAGGAGGCAGAGGCAGACAGGTTGCTTCACACGTTTGAGGCCAGCCTGGTCTGCAGAGTGAATTCTAGGCCAGCCAGAGCTACATAGTGAGATGTTGTCTGAATGAAAGAAACAAAAACAAAATCCAACATTTCCTCACTCCTGCCTGATCTGTCAAGGGTATCATTTCTATAGAGCAGGCAGAAGGCTAACCTGTTACAGGCTTTCTGGGCTATGTGTAGTTGAAGTTTTGTAGCCAAATGCTGAAGTTTCTGTCTGATAACGTCTACATCATTATAAGAGACAACTGCTCCTCCATTCGTTTCAATCACTTTTGCGTAGCTTGTGTTTTTGGTTTCTTCCATTTTTTGTTGAAGAACCCAATTTCTAGTTCGGTCGTCAGTAACGTTCCAGGTGGCTTCCTGGCAATTTTGGACAGAAAAAAAATACTCACAAATGAGCAACATTTCATTTTCTTTCTTGAGGGGAAACTCACCTATCATCCCCTGCTACCTCAGAGGAACTCTGAACTACAGGCTGCAACCGCACACAGTGGACCAAGAGGCTACAGCCGCACACAGAGGACCAAGAGGCTGCAGCTGCACACAGAGGACCAAGAGGCTGCAGCTGTACACAGAGGACCAAGAGGCTGCAGCTGCACACAGAGGACCAAGAGGCTGCAGCTGCACACAGAGGACCAAGAGGCTGCAGCTGCACACAGAGGACCAAGAGGCTGCAGCTGCACACAGCAGACCAAGAGGCTGCAGCTGCACACAGAGGGCCAAGAGGCTGCAGCTGCACACAGAGGACCAAGAGGCTGCAGCTGTACACAGAGGACCAAGAGGCTGCAGTTGCACACAGAGGGCCAAGAGGCTGCAGCTGCACACAGAGGACCAAGAGGCTGCAGCTGCACACAGAGGACCAAGAGGCTGCAGCTGCACACAGAGGACCAAGAGGCTGCAGCTGCACACAGAGGACCAAGAGGCTGCAGCTGCACACAG
>PVIU01014166.1:0-32880 GCA_004026605.1 Ondatra zibethicus | reverse complement strand
TTCAACCTAAAAAGCAACATGGTAATGCCAGAACCCAGTGGTCATACAACAGGAAGATCTGATCATTCTAATACAGAGGCAGCAGAGGAAAATTTAAATATAACTTTCTGAAGATGATAGAGACCCTAAAAGAGGAAATGAAAAATTCCCTTAAGGAAATGGAGAAAAAGACAAACAAAAAATTGAAAGAAATTAGTAAATTTCTTAAAGAAACTCAAGAAAACTAAGAAGAAACAAACAGGTGAGTAAACAGTTGAAGACTAGAAAACTGCAATAGAGGCAATAAAGAAAACACAAACCGAGAGAATTCAGGAAAAGGAAAATCTGGGTAAATGAATAGGAACTACTGATGCAAGCATAACCAACAGAATACAAGAGATGGAAGAGAGAATCTCAAATGATAAAGATACCATAGAGGAAATAATAGTCATTGGTCAAAGAAAATGTTAAATCTAATAATTTCTTAACACAAAGCATCCAGGGAATCTGGGACACCATGAAAAGACCAAACCTAAGAATAATAAGGAATAGAAGAAGAACACCAGCTCAAATATACAGAAAATATATTAAAAAAATCATAGAAAACTTTTCCAACCTAAAGAAGGATATGCTTATGAAGATACAAGAAGTTTACAGAATATCAAATAGATTAGACCCCCCAAAAAAGGTTCCATCACCATATAATTATCAAAACACAAAACATACAGAATAAAAAAAGAATATTAAGAGCTGCAAAGAAAAAGGTCAAGTAACATATAAAGGCAGATCTATCAGAATTACACCTGATTTCTCAATGGAAACCATAAAAGCCAGAAGGTCCTGGACAGATGTGCTCAGACACTAAGAGACCACAGATGCAAGCCCAGACTACTATACACAGCAAAGCTTTCTTATACCATCAATGGAGAAAACAAGATATTCCATGACAAAACCAAATTTAAATAATACCTATTCACAAACCCAGCTCGACACTGATGTGGGACAATTGTCTATATTCTGCCAATTATGTTTTAAATAAACGCTGATTGGCCAGTAGCCAGGCAGGAAGTATAGGCAGGACAACCAGACAGGAAGTAGAGGCGGGTCAATAAGAATAGGAGAATTCTGGGAAGGAGGAAGCCCATTCCTTGGCAGTCCTGTCCAAAGAAGCAAGAAGTGACTATGCCACTGAAAAAGGTACTGAGCCATGTGGCTAACAAAGATAAGAATAATGGGCTAATGTAAGTTATATGAGTTAATAAGAAGCCTGAGCTAATGGGCCAATCAGTTTATGATTAATGTAGACCTCTGTGTGATTTCTTTGGGACTTAATGACTGTGGGAACTGGGCAGGACAGAAACCCGACAACACTACACAAAGTACTAGAAGGAAAACACTAACCCAAGGAAGCTAACTGTACCCAAACACACACAGGCAACAGATAGCCTCATACCAGGAAATCCCAAAGAAGGGAAACACACAAACACTACCACCAAAAAAATAACAGGAATTAACAATCACTGGTCATTAATATCTCTCAATATCAATGGACTCAATTCATCTACAAAAAGACACAGGCTATGAGAATGGATACGAGAACAGGATCCAGCCTTCCACTGTATACAAGAAATACACCTCAGCCTCAAAGACAGACATTACCTCAGAGTAAAGAGATGGGAAAAGATTTTCCAATCAAATGGACTCAAGAAACAAGTGAGTGTAGTTATCCTAATAACTTTCTTGAAGGAACAAAATTACTATACATATTTCAAATAAAATTCTACAGACACTGTTTTTGGGATGATTTGAACATAACTATTTTAAAATATTGTAAAATATTAAGATTATCTTTAAATATTAAAATTACTTATAACTTTAAAATAATTGTTATCATTGTGTGCGTGTGTGTGTACGTCTATGTGCACCCATGCCACAAGGTACATCTGGAGGTCAGAGAGCAGCTCTGTGGACGTGGGTGTGAAACTGAACCCAGGTCTGCAGATATGACCTACTGACCTGTCTCTCCTGCCTTCATACATATGGTAAAAGAAACAAACATTTACCTCATTAATATTCTGATATACGAGTCGTTTACTTCTCCGTTTTTCCTCCCGCCCTAGCTCCTGATTTTGGAATTCCTGCATAACTGCTTGTAGTCGCTTTCCCTCGAGGTCAAGCTTGTATACCTGCTGTCTTTTCTCTTCTAGTTGGAGCTGAAGCTCCTCCACTTTGCCCTGAAGCTCCTCCATTTTTCTCTGGCCCAGGTTGTTTGCTTCTTTTTCTAGCTGCAAGGTTTTCTGATGAATCTGCCTATCCTTTTCCATCTGATATTTAGTTTCCAAAGAATCCAGTTTATATTTTTGAGATTCATTTACAAGTTCGATTATGCGTTTTTGCTTTTCCTCTACTTGTTCTTGTAGGTACTTAAGTAGTTCCGCAGGAGGGACGACTGGCTGGGGCTGCAGGTCATCACCTCTGTCCTTCAGCTGGGCGTGCAGCTCTCGCTCCTTGTCTGAGCTCTCCTTCATCTCCCGAATTCTAACTTTTTCAGATTCTAGAAGAACTTGGAGCATTATGTTCCGGCCTTGTTCTTCTGATAACTGTGCATTATGTAATATTTTCTGTGACTCCATTTTTTCCTGTAGATCATTTAATAGTTGTTTTTGTTGTCCCAGAAGTATATCTAAGTGTATATTCCTCTGTTTCTGGTCCTCCAGAATGAATCTGAGATCCTTGAGATGAACATGTTAATATTAAAGATACTGTTAAAGTATGTAACCATGACTTTGCAGCAACATGAAAGCATTTGGTAATTGAGGACAGAATTATTATCCAGTACATAGTGGGAATTATTTAGATAGCCAAATGGCTTGCTTGCATCAAGGATATAAACACAACCTTCTCCAACTAAATATAAAGCAGAGTACATTTCTCCAAATGACTATGTTTAAAGTATGTATGTTCTTATGCTACCTTTGCAATATATTAATAAAACATATTTTTAAATGTTTAAGTACTTATACATAATGGCACAAGAAAATAGCTGTTCTTCAGTGTCATGACAAGCAGAGAAGAACCATGGGCATAGGGGAGGAGGTCAACTTCAGAGAGGAAGAGAGGGCATGGAATGCATGTGAAATTAAAATACAAAGGGGTTGCTGGGAGGTAGCTGCGCATGCCTTTAATCCCAGCATTTTGGGAGGCAGAAGCAGATGGGTCTTTTGTAGACGGAGACTGCTTGGACACTGCTCGTTCATTTCCCAGCCATCCAGACCCAAGTAATAACACAGAAACTATATTAATTACAACAGTGTCTGGCCAATGACGCTAGTCTATTCCTAGCTAGCTCTTACATCTTAAATTAAGTCATACCTATTATTCTGTGCATCACCACGAGGCTGTTTACCAGGTAAAATTCTGGCATGTTCTTCTCCTTCTGCAGCTATATGGCATCTCTCTTGACTCTGCCTACACTCTATATCTGTTCTGAATTCCCGCCTGGCTTTACTCTGCTAAGCCTTTGGCATTAACCAATAGTAATAAAACATATTCACAACATATACAGGGGAATCCCACATCAGATCTCTGTGAGTTCAAGGCCAGCCTCATTTACAGAACGACTTCCAGAACAGCTATGTAGCGAAACCCTGTCTTGAAAAACCAACTAACGAAACAAAAAACCAAAGAGAACTCTCTGTGGGGAGGTAAAGAACAACTGGAGGATGGGCAGGGAGCATGAGCAGGCACTGAGGGTGGGCAATGAATGAGAACAAGAATGACGCATGTATGGAATACCATAATGAAACTGATTACTTAAAAGACTAATTTTAAAACTAGAGTTTAAAAAGGAAATGTGCAAAAAATGGCAAGATTTGGCTGCATAATTCTTTCTTCTGCAATGTGGATTTCTGATAGCATGTGATAGAAACTGAATTCTACTGTCTCAGTCTTTTGGAAAGAAGGACCCTAATGCAAAATGGCCAGATGTCCACAGAGCATATGAGATAGCTGCACAGATGGCTCTAACTCTAGTCCCATGGATCAATGCCATCACTTGACCTGCTCCATTAATGCATGCACATGGTGCACAGATACACATGTAGGCTAAAACTCATATACAAAAATAAAAATAATAAATCTTAAAAAACAAAACCAAAACAAGGAACTGCTAGGCTTGGTGATTACACATGCCTGTAATCTCAGCTACTCAGGAAGGTGAGAAAGGAGAATCAGGAGCTTGAGCAAGTTTGTGAGAACCTGGCTCAGAATGAAAGTGTAGAAAAAAGGAGCTGGAGGTGAACTTGGGTGGTATAGTGCTTGCCTAGCCTGTGAGAGGCTCTGAGTTCAATTCAGAATACTGTGGAAACAAAGCAAAACAAGGTAGAGGTCAAGACTGGAGAAACCCAGCACACGCCTTCATCTCCATGGATCAGTCAGTCTCTCTCTCTCTCTCTCTCTCTCTGTGTGTGTGTGTGTGTGTGTGTGTGTGCTGGAAAGGCAAGCAAAGGTAGCAATAAACAGTACGGAGAACAGATCAAATCCAGAAATACTGAAGCTCAGATTATTTAAAAAATACCCTACAATAGGGTTATTAATCAAAACAGCAGGGAAGGAGAAGCATCTACCCCAATGAACTGCAAGCAAAGACAAAAGGACTCACAGGTTCACAAGTGACACTGCAGAAATAAAGGCGGACAGGAGATCTGTGTATTACAGAGCACTCAACTGCCAGGGAAGGGGCCTTGCAATCTCTGGTGGGAGTAACGTTAGGGAAGGAAACACACAGTATCACATTAACTTTTCCTTCTATTATGGACTAGACAATTATGCAACAATATTAAAGACAGCATTAACAACTTACACCTTTTAAAGGGGAAGGCTGACAACTGGACAGAGAAAGCCTTATAACTTAGAATTCTCCAAGATAATAAAGACAATACCTTAAGTTCTTCATCTGGCTCTTCACTGTGGCCTGACTTGGCTTCCTCTGTTGCTAAAGCACACTGAAGTTCTTGTGATTTCATCTGTTCATTTTCTAATGTATCAGTCAGTAAATGAACTTCATCTACTTTATCTTGAACTTTGAGCCTAAATTAGGAAAGACATGAACTAAACATTATCTTGGTGAACAGTATCATCATAACGAGGAGCTTGCACTCCAATATTGAGGCATATTATAAACTAGCCACAGTGTGTCAAGTCAAGGCTTCTTGACTGGTTCACTGCAAATGAACGGTTATCTCTAATAGTGTAATTTATTTACTATCGTAAATAATCACTCAATTCACTACCAGAAAGATACTAATTAATGTTTTTTTGTCTTTTACTGCACATAAAAATCATATGCATTTTTGTGTGTGAAATCAACATCTAAAATAAAAATGTGTGTACTTGCAGCACACTCTGGCAAGCAGAATATCTTGGGATTTATATCAGTAATACATCCCATGCATTGTCAGTTACAGCACCTGGCAGATACTAGCCAACTGAAGCATGAGATTAAACTACTTCAATTTAGTCAGTAATTGGTTAAGACAGAGGCCAAAATAATATCTAATAATTGTTGACTAGGACAGAAGTCATAGCAGAGGGGAAGCCAAAATGATCACATTTTAAATTTGGGAAGATCAATCAGTTTTCTTGCTCTATTCATTCTTTTGCTATTTAAACTCAATGCTTGCTGCTTCTGTGTGTACTATGTGCATAACGGTTATGACTAGTCAGTACATTTCTTTCTCTGACCTAAAACTAAAGCAGCATGGCATACCTGAACGCTTCCAGGTCCTTTATGTGTTTATGCTGGACCTTCAACGTGGCTTCTAGCTCCAGTTGTGTCCGTGAAAGGGCATATTTTAATTTTGAAACCACTGTTTTTTCCGAACTCAGCTGTTCGTGTAGCTTGGCCATTTTGTCTTTCATGCCACATGGTTGTTCTTTGGTCTCCAACTTGCCAGACTGCTGCATACTGCAATCCAGGAGTTCTATAGGGAAAGGGACAGGCATTAAAAGATGGCCCAGCAACTCATGTGTGACTGGTATTTTGCTTAAGAACTAATCCATAATTCAGGACATTACTACAAAAAAATCATCAAGTGCACCCAGTCCCTCAAAGTGGTAATTTATATGAATGTTTCTTTTTCTTAAGAGTGCTGAGGTAGGGGAGAGGCATCAGAACTAAAAACACATGAAAATGACAAAAATATAATAATGCACTAATGGATGCAAGATTTAAAATAAGCAATTTTAAATGCTCATAAAATTCTGTAGATAGGAGCTTGTGGATTTGTTGACTTGGAGTGCCAACCATTCATAGTGAAAATTCCCAGTGCTTTCTGATAGCCATACACAACATTCACAGGAGTTACCCCATGGGGCAATTACTACAATCATCTAATTATTATTGCTATTTTTTCTGTTTCTTTTAGATAAGGTCTCACTCTTTAGTCCTGCCCAAACAGGTGAAGCTATGTGGTGACGTCAAACCTGTGCTGTCTTTAAAACTATATGAAACACAGTTACTAAAGATGTAGCAAGTGTCCTCACCACATGTGATAAAGGCTCTTCTCTAACTAGCTTGACTGAAGCATGTCTCTACTGAGAAGTGGGAAAGTAACCCTAAGAAAACTCTAGCTAGTCTATAATCATGTGAAAAGGGAACATGATACATGTGCACAGCACACCCAGACTGGCAACATGTCTGACAATACCAGCTGTAGGCAAACATGTTAAGCAGCAGAACACTCATACCTTGCTAGTGAGGGCCACACTGAAGGATTGTTTTCCAAATTCTGGGTAAGGCAAGGTAGTGCAAACCTGTCACCCCAGCACATGGAAGGGTAGAGACAAGAGGACCAGAAGCTTGAGATCACCCTTACTGAAGCATGTTATAAACTAGCCCCAGTGTGTCAAGTCACAAAGCTGGAGGCCTCTCAAGAACTAAATAAAATATCTGGCATTATCTAATAAATTTGAAGATACATATCCCATGACCTACTGATTCACTTCCTAGGAGGCTGGGAAGGTGTCCATGTGTATTAGAAATCTCAGAGGAGTGTCTATAGCCCTGACTCCGACAGCTAACAGCAGAAATGACCAAAGGTTCAGACACAGAATTTGCACATACAGTTATGGAGATAACTCTCTATAGCAACAAAAGCTACCTTAGAGATAGTCCCAGAAACTTGGAAGGATGCCATATAAAGGTGAAGAAACAAGATACAACGTATACACAGATTGATAAAGTTCAAAACTAGGAAAACTTTATAAACATATACAGTCTAGGAACTTATAAAGTAGTAGGAAAAGCAAAGAAAAAAAACCCGGGGAAATGATTACCTTAGTTTGTATGGAGGAGCATGTGAGGGGCTATTGGGAAAGTTCCGCTGGTCAGGTAAGTAATGTTCCCACACGCTCATTTTATAATTTGTTATAGTGTGCATTTGAATTTTGTAAATTTCTATACATTACATTTTTGTAAGCAAAGGATTCAAAATAAGCAGCTACTTTTATTGTGGATTCCCTTTTATTTTAGATAAATATCTTAAGTGGGTCAAAAGACTTTTCTCAAAAGAAAAGTTTTACAATAAAGAAAATAAACCCAATGAGCTGAACCATATCAATGCACTGCCTGTTTATTTTAAATGAAACAGAGCTGTTTAAAAACAACCTGATAATCATTAATCCTAATACTAAGAATATGGACTATTTCTTTTGTGTTCTGAAAACGAAGAGGAGGTGCCTGTGCAGAAATGTTTTCCGAGGGCAACAAAGCGAATGCTTTCAGCTGGCTACGGAATCACAGCGCCTGGCATGCACACACCTTGGCTTGGAGTGTCAGCTTCTTGTCCTCTGCTCTGGAGACATTCCATAGACATTTGATATCCAGTGCCCTATAACAAAGGAAATTGAAAAATTAAGTGAAAAGCGGTGTAGAAATAATGGAATTACCAACCAGGAAGTCTGAATAAGAAAGAATGGACCCTACATGCTAAATTTTTTTCATTAAGATTTCTCACAATTTTTTTTTTTTGGTCCAAAAAATTATCTGTGAGGGTCTGTTACAGACAGATGGACCTTAACCTCTAACTATAGCTATGCATTTCCTAGAAAACAGGAACATTCTTGTTTATATTACTTATTTACTTACTTGCTGGGTATGTCTGTGTACGTGCTTGTGCCTAGTGGGCATGTGGTAGTCAGACAATCTGTGGAGATTGGTTTTCCAATCTGTGGGCTTCAGGGGTCAGACTGAGGTCGTTAGGTTTGGCAGCTAATGCCCTTACCTGTTGAGATCTCTCTGGTCCAGAAACATTCTACACAGCCACAATATTCTTAGCAAGAATAATTAACATTACTATGCTATCTAATATAGGGAACTTACAGAAATTTCCACCAAATGTCCTTAGGAAAAAGTGGTATCAGCAAGTCTTTTGGGACCTTGAAACTTCTGCAGAACACAGGCTAATTTGTTCTATGTTCTTCAATAATAATAATAAAAAAAAATCCTATTTTGTACTAATTTAAGTCAAAGCTCTTGTATCCCTTCAGCTAGCGTCCTGCGTTGATAACACCCACACAACTGGAAACAGCACACTGGAAACAGGGAGGGTGACAGCATCATTAAGCTCCACTAGTTTTAATATGCATGCTCCTTTCTTGGTACCCAGCACCATGAAATTTCATCACTTGTACAGAGTTTCATTTCATGGGCCATGCCATAGTCACAGCACAGAACGACTTCTTGAAGTCACAGCTTCTCCCCAGCCTCAGCTCATGCAAGAACTCATATCTGTTCTTTATCATTATAATTTTATCATTTTAAGAGAGTTTATGTGGCATACAGAATACTGAGGACATCAATAGCTTGTCTTTTAGCTACTGAGTTGTTTTTGTATTCTCTTCTTTTTTAAGAATTACTTATCTTTTATTTTATGTGTATGTGTGTGGTTGTGTGAGCTCATGTGCCAAAAACCATGTAGGATCCTCCAGAACCAGAGAGGGCATTGGATCCCTGGAACTGATGTTATACACAGCTGTGAGCTGCCATGCTGGGAACTGAACCAGGTACTCTGGAACAGCCAGTACTCTTAACTCTTAACCCCTGAACTATCTCTCCAGCCCCTACTGGGTTATAGTTCATTGGAAGGACATACCACAGCTGGTCCATTTCCCACTGGAGGATAAATGGCTTGCTTCTAGTTTGGGAACAATTACAAATAAAACTTATGAATACTTATGTATAGCTTAATTTTTTTTAAAAAAAATTGATTCATTCACTTTTATGTGTGAGTGTTTTGCTTGCATGTATACAACATGTGTGGTGGTGCAAACAGAGGTTGAAAGAGGGCAGTGGAGCAATGGATCCCCTGGAAATGGAATTACAGATGGCTGTGAACCACTATATGGGTGCTAGGAAGAGAACCAGGGTCCTCTGCAAGAGCAACAGGGGCTGTTAACTGCCAAGCTGTGTCTCCAGCCTATACACAGGTTCTTAACAAGACTCAGGCTTTTATTTCTGTCCAACTTGTGGTGTGAGTGGCTGCTAGGCTGCATGATAAAAGCATGTGTAACTTCCTAAACTGCCAGAATTGCTCTCCTACAGCATTCTTCCCGCATTATTGCATGATGCAGCCTCTCTGCCTCTCCATTAGTACTCACTGTCTGTGCTTTTCTGTCTGCTGTGTCCTTCCCACCAGGAGCAAGCTGACATCACTGCTAGACTGACTGCTTTAACTGAGAGGTGTGTGCAGGGTCTCTCCACTTTGCAATGGAAGGTATCTTCTGGAGAGGTATTTCACCATTATGCAAATATCATATAACAACATTTCCACACTAACTTTAGCATCCATCACTGTTTGTTACTTGATAAAAAAAATCATGCTTAATAAAGAATTCTTTAATTAAATGGCTCCTTCTAGAACATTCACTAGGTGGCATTCTACCATGCTATTTTAATTTATCTATTGATGAATATGATCTCAGGAATTCTTTTGTTCACTCTGCTTCATAATCTATCAATATCATTTAGTTGTTTTTTTTTTTTAAATCTTTTTCTTTTTTGGGGGGGGTGGGGTGAGGGTGGGGAATGCATGTGTGTAGGTCTCCCAAGGACAAGTTTTGTCACATAATACCCAGTTAGTAGTCTTGAATTCAGAGATCTGCCTGTCTTTGCCTCCTGAATGTTAGAATTAAAGGTGTCTGCTATCTCACTCAAATAGTTTGATAAATTAAATGTCTGGTCAGTGAGAAGGCCTTCATGTCATTCTCTGAGCTTTTTACACATTCTCTTTATTCTATGAATATTTCGTTACTGAAAATCAGGAGATTCTAGGTTTCATCTTCTGTCTCCCATACTCCAGCCCCAGAATTCCCAGGTCTTCAAGGAACTACAATACCTTTGAAGGATCCTGTCCATCATCATCGGGAAGGTCCGCAATTGAAAGCATCTGTATGCCCTCGGCATGAACAGCTCTCAATAATCCCTAGAAAATAAAGTATCAAAGACAAAATTATGACTTAAAAGATTGAAAAATAAGACATGCATAGTCAAACAAGTACTCCATCAACCTTAATTGTAGAACACTGTAGACAAGAAACTGGACCCCAACATTTCAGATGTCTGCTTGCTGTGGAGTGATGAGCGAATCCTAACAATCTGTCTTCTCATAGCTTGCATTTCTAAGTTCCTTTCTCTATTTGGCTAACATACTCATTCTATACTTAGCGATTAGTCACTGATTTGACCAAAAGAAATAATAACTTGCATTTCGAGACTGCTTCCATGTCTTGGCAAACAAAAACATGGGGAATAAAACTGGGTTTTATTTATATATGATCATATATATGGTGTGATACTGCTCCACAAGAGAATGATTCTCGGTGTCATGTAATTAAGAGTGAGCCCAATGCCCTCCTCTCTACTTATTGTACAGCACATCAAGTGTGGTATGGAAAGGAATGAGGAACTTTGTCTTAAATCTTTTATAAGGGAAGAAGGTAATTATCTGACTTAATGGACCCTGAACAAACAAACCCACAAACAAATGCATTGTACTAAGCTCACAGGTTATTTCTTTGGGTCATTCATTGTTTTCAACATTCTTGCTTCCAGCAGGGATTGTACACTTTGTGACCATAATTTTACACATACACATACTGAGTCAGTGTCATAGAGGGGTTACAAGAGAGAAATAGGGAACATAGTTTAAAACTTCATGTTCAGTTTAGATTGTAAAAGTCGATTACATGAGAAGTGTAAGGAATATTAATATTAATTACATTCTTTTTCTTAAAGGTAAGTCCAGCAAGCTAAGTGGTGCATAGCTTTAAATGATCTCAAAGCATTCAACTGACTTGGTCACATGGTTAGGAAAATCTGACTGAAGGCAGGCTATAAGAGGTGTGCCAGAAGAATCATCTGTACAACATTCAACTGTAATATCTATGGAGCTTAAGAAATGACGTGAAATAGATTTCCACGGATACTTTTAACTATGCAATTCTTTCTTTGTAGAGGACCTTTCTACATAACTTCAAACTGACTTCCCTGTTCAGTGTGGATATGACACTAGCTAAGCTAACTGTGGGGTTTTTGTCTCCAGTACCTTTACTACCTTTGGAACTACAGTTGAACTTTCACATTCTTCTTGACCTTCTGATGCTATGTCAAATGCCTGCTCCAATTCAGAATCAGAATCTAGAATTAAGAAAACAGCCATCTGTAATTACACATGTGCATGCACATGCAAAATAACAGTTTTAAAACAAATACTATTCTATTTGTTTAAATATTCCAGAATTATGCAACTTACCACTTGAACATATTTCTCTAGTTTGGTGAGCATTAGAATATGTCAACCCAGGAGTGGAGGACACCTAATTACAGAAGACAAGAACAGGAAATACACGGCTTGAAAATCAGACCCAATGACTCATTCATCTATTTTCTGATATAGTTAAGGGAGAATCAAAGACATCAAACGATGAACACAGGGAAAGCACAGTTCATGCTTCAATGCTCATTTGCACTGGAACAGGAAACTCAACCAAAGGCCTCAGTTTCCAAACACTTTTGTACACACTATGATCAGATTACAAAGTAGTGAGGTTGTATTATCTGTTTTTGTTCTCATGGGATCTTTGTTTCTGTTTAACACACACCTTTATCACAGAGTACAGATTAAAAGCATCCTTTCAACCAGTTTTCCAAAGGAGGCATAGGTAAACAAATGTAACAACAGAATTTTTCTTTAAATTCAAAGCAGGCTTTTCCCTATATCACTAATGTTTAAGGTACAGATCTACGGAACCGACTGAGAGGAACTGAAGATAGGTAGAATGGGTGAATTAGGAATTACTTTGGTCATCTTATCAAAAGCTTGCCATCAAATATTTCTATCTTTTTATAACTGGCTAGTTCTTTGTGAGACATTGACTCAGCTCCAAGAGCTTCATGTTCACCCAAATGTTGATGGTCTCTACCTGCATGCATTACCGCAGCACTTGTCAACACCCTTCAGAAACCATCAGTGGCTGTCCAAAGTACTCCTAACTGTAATGACATTTACTCAGGATACTCAGGACAAAATGGCCAGTGCTTGTTAAATCAGCAAGGATGTTTTCAGAACCATCACTTTATATGAATAAGAGGAATTTTCTGAGACTGATGGTAAATCATGTCAATAATATATATATGTGTTTAAATACATATGTATGTATATGAATGTATATATTAAAATACTTCATTGGAACCAACAGTTTCAAATTTATATTGTATTTCTCATAGAGTGCCAGACTTGACTAAGATATTTTTTAGATGCTAAAGGTGGAAAGTCTTATTACCGTTTTAATATTTAGTACCCATAGTAAAGTGGTTCCAAATGCTGGTACATTTGTAAATGTACCATATGTAAAATTATTACCTTTGCAATAGAAATTAATTATTACAAACACTGCATTTCTATTACTTTAGACTGTAAACAACTGAGAAATAAAATTCTTTGTATTGTAATTTGTATAATAAGAATCATCTATGGTTTCAGATCTTTATCTAAGAAGACATACAGATCACCAACAATTTTTTTCTATAAAAAATGAAATCTCAACAGGTATACGATTTCCAAGAGCTAATGAAGTTCCCACATTAATTCAGTGAAATATTAATGTGGAAACTTTCACTTCTTAAAAGGGATGATGACAAAGGGTATGTACTAGAAAGAAATTAAGGCAGAAAATCCCACACAAGTCCCAGAGAATACAGCTTAAATGTAATATTTTTTATATTTCTTCTGTTTCAGTGAATAACTTTACTAATAGGACAGATACCATATTTGAAGACCACAGAACATAGTCTGCATTTGTTACTCTAATGATAATAATTACAGTGTTTAGCAAAGTTCAATGTGTCTATAGCTTTTGTTCTAGTGTAGGGAACTGCATCTCATACAGTATCTAAGCAAATTAAAAGCCTAATATGGGAGTAATTAAACAGCTAAGACTCATGCGGCCAATCGTGAGCAGCTGTGCTTCAGGCTATCAATCGGATCACTCCAAAACCTTAGCCATAACCATTCAAGCCCCCACTGTACTTTATTTGGGACTTCTGTCTGTAAATAACCCCTACTGTCTCAGAGTGGAACTTCCTGAGCCTCTCTGAGGGTTACAAAATTCATGAACCATAATTCACAATCCAAATGAATTAAAGCCTATCCTTTAGGAACAGTGTATTTTCACGAAATCTCATCATATATAAGTTGTTTGATGTGAACCAAACACTGGGTTTATTAGTAAATTATCAACCAACTTAATGAACAAAGGTAAAGAGTTAATAGGGAAAAAGGGCCAACTGGAGTAGGAAACCAACCAACCCAAGTGCCCTCACTCTGAACCCAGAGCTAGTAAAAGAAACATGCCCTGGATCTGAGACCTGAGCCAAGGAAAGAAACATCTTTATCCCTGAACCTAGGACCAAAGAAACATGCCCTGACTCTGAAATCAGTGACAAAGAAACACGCTCTCTCCCTAGAAACATAACCAGTGAAAGAAATATGCCCTGGTCCTAAGATTAGAGTCAAAAGGCTAAACAGGACCAGTCAAAGAAACAGTTTAGCCCTGAGATCAGGGCCATCTCTGCCCCTGATCAACTAAACTAAACAATCCCTGAGCAGGAAAAACTAACCAATCTCTCTTCTCCCTGGGGAAACTCCGCCCCTAAGAAGCTATACAGACAGACAGATACACACACGCACGCACACATGCACAGCTCTGCCTGTTCCCTTGGAGACTGTCTTTTAACCCCCTGCCCCCCCGACAGAGGCAGCTACTCTCCTGGACTCCTTCCCAAATAAATCTTTTTCTCAAAAGAGTCTTGGGTGATGATCTTCATCTGCTGTGCAGAATAGAAAAACCTAGCTGGGAAGTTCCTTAGGGGACTGTGCTAAAAAAAAAAAAAAAAAAAAGCTGAGAAGTTCGGGGGGCGGAGGGGCGGGAGCGGAGCGCTGAGCAAGGCTGAGCAGTAAAGGTAACAACTTTCGGCTGAGTGGGAGATTTCTACATTTCTGCAGGAGCTTCCACTTTAGTAAAATGTTTCTTGGGCCAGAGAAGAGGCTGCTGATAGCTCTGCTGGGACACTCCCTTAGGGGAACAGGGCAGAGCTCAGCTGTAGCGGCTCTCCAGGAGAGGAGCAGGATCGCTATATCCTGTGGGGAGACCATCCCCACTGCACCCCAGCTTCAGGTAGCCTGGCCTCCTGATTTTTCTCGGCCCTCCAGAGCTGTCCTATTGTATAGCTTGGTTTCCCAATAAGTCAGGATACCTTTGCAGCTCCAGAGCTGTAATGCTCACTTCCCTACAGTTACCTAGAATATTTAAGTAGAAAGAAAAAAAAATCACATTGAAAAGTAACCATGCAAATCTGAAAATCTTAGAGGCTTCTTTCTTTTTCTTTGCCTTCCTAATTTTTTCTCAGTGTCCTTTTCTAAAGGTTTCTGTAGCTCTAGCACTTTCTCTTCCACTTCCACTTGTTTTCCTGATAGAAAACTAAAATGCATTTCAGTCACTTGCCTCTCTAACTCTACTATTCTCACAGTTAATGTGGAGACATCTGACTCTATGTTTCCTGTCAGATGATCTCCATTCTGTCTCTCTGTCCTTTCTGGTTTGGATGACAAACAAATTTGAAGTGGCACACCTCCTTATCTGTTGCAAGTTTAAGCTGATGATGGACTTTAGCCAACTGTTCATTTAACTGGTCAATTTTAGCGTCCTTTTCTTGTATTATTTGTGCGAATTTCCCAAACAATGTAGTTTGATCTGGAAGAGGTGTAGGATCAGATTCTTTCACAATAAACTCCAGTTTTTTCATTTCATCCTAGGGACAAAAATAACTCATAATTATATGATCATTACATGTTATTTTTCAGAACATTTCCTTAATTAAGTCCCATAAAAACATAGTGTATATATAATAAAATTAAAATAAGATACTGTATTTCAATAATTCTGAAAATATTTTGATAAACAATCTCAATTATTTTCATTCATGACGAATTCAATTGTCTAGGTTGAGCAGCAAATAAGTCCCATGCAATTTCACTTGCTTACTAATGTTGCTGCTAGCAAATATTTATAAAAGTATGAAGTATTAAAAACATGAATTATTTTTATAAGCTAATTACCTGATACAAATTATTTTCTTGTTGGAGCTCTTGCAGGCGGGTGGTGGACTCCTTTCTTTGTATTTCTAGCTGCATGTGGAGCTCCTGAACCTCGTCATTCTTATTTTCCAGTTCTTCTCTAAATTGCTCTAATTGTTCTTCTAAGTTAGAAATCTTTAGAACAAAGTTATCCGAGAGGGAAAAAAACAAAACCCAGATCATACAAATGCTACTGTCAAACAGAAAAGAGTTCTATTTAATTTACAAAGGATGCATGTTTAAGACATGTAAATGGCAATAAAGGAAAATGGTTTTCTAAGCTGTGTTTACTTGCTTAATTCCTAAACATGCTCAAACTATATTTTTCTGTTTTGTTTTTCGAGACAAGGTTTTTTTTAATGTAGCCCTGGCTGCTGTGGAACTTGTTACGTAGACCAGGTTAGCCTCAAACTCAAAGATATGCCTGCTTCTGCTTTCCTTAGTGTTGGGAATAAAGGTGTGTGCCACCATACCTGTCCTCAAACTATAAAAAAGATTTTAAAATTATTTTTGACTATGTGTATATGGGTTTTTTAAGGATAGTAACAATCATTTAACCAATTACTTTATAAGTACTTAATAGATGTTTAATGAATGGATTTCCACATGCCTATTTAAGTGATGACTTAAAAGCAACTTAAGATACAGGTGGACATTTAGTTTTCTGTGGTGCCAGGAATCAAACCAACATTTTATGCACCCCAGACTAATCCTCTGCCATGGACTACTTCACCAGCCTTTTGAATTAATGTAGTATCAGTCTCTCCACATCAGTTCTTGAATAAGGAAAAGTGATTACACATAAAAAACATGCTCTTTGCTTTCACAAAATAATAAAACCTAAACAAGCAAGAACTTTCCAGATAAATACCTGTCAGATGAGCTGCCAGTAGAAAAATCATGCTATTCTAGAAAGGATTCTTTCAACTACCCTCATCTGCATAGATGCCATCATTTGAGCTGATATCTGAACATCATTTTAGCTGTTATCTAAACTATTTCTGTATCTTTTAAAGCTTGTTTTGATACTTCAATATTATTTAAATCCAACAAATATTTGAAATATATTTAATGTCCTGAAAAATTATACGGAGAAAAATATATAAGTTGAACAATTTTAGGACTGGCAAATGGCCCATTTGGTAAAGCACTTGGTGTGCAAGCATGAGATCTACTGTGTCCATGTAAAGTCACCAATCATGATAGCACATGCTTGGAATCCTAGCTCTAGGGAGGTAGAAATGGGAGGATCTCAGGTACTCACTGACCAGCCGAGTCCAGCCTAAAGGGTGAGTTCCAGGCCAGAGAGATGCCCTGTCTCAAAAACACAGAGGCACAGAGGCAAGGATGGAGTTCTGGGGATACAGCTCAGTGGTTAAGAGTACACACAGCTCTTATAGAGGACTCTAGTTTGGTCCCTAGCACTCATGTTAGGTGCCTCAAAATGTCATGCAGCTCCAGTTCCAGGGCAGTTATAGCCTCTTCTGTACTCTGGTTGGTGGACACAGATTCACAAGCACATATCCCCATAGAAACACACACAATTAAAAAAATATAGATAAATCTTCAAAAAATAAAAGAGGTGGACAGGTCCCGAGGAATGATTTCAGCAGCTGACCTGTGTTTCTGCACAAAGGTGCATGAGAGCATGCACTCCTACACACTTTTGAAAGGTCATATCCACATCATTAACATGTATCCCAGAAAGAAAACATTTAAATATATTATACATGAAGCAGGAAGTTGAATTTACTTTTGTAATAATAATGAATTTTCTCTTTTAAAATAGGGCCTAACTATGTTTCTCAGTCTGACTGGGAACTCCTGGTCCCTGTCCTTGCACCCACCTCAGTCTCTTGAGCAACTGGGTTGTAACACCATTCCTAGACAGATGTGATTCTCTTCAAGAAAGGGGGTCCAGAAAGACAGGAGGACTGTTATTCTTTATGTTGTGGTGGTTATTGCTAGTATTTGTGACGATAGGGAATCCCAGGTGCTTACAAAAGCTGGGCTAGTGCTCTCTAATAGTGAGCTACATGCTCAATCCCAGTTACTTTAACTTCGACCCATTATGTTAACAACATGCCTTACTTATGAAGGAGGGCAATAATCTCTCAGGGAAATATTTTAAATAGTAACAACTACAACAACGAAAGCTGGCAAAGACACAGCAGAGCAGCAGTGACAGACTACACACATTACAGGCAGCAGCAGAGAGAGGCACGAGCTTACCATGGCCCTACACTACCAGCTCTCTATTTCCCTCTTCACTCAGGCCACACAAACTACACTGGTTTCTTTTTCATCTAAATGTCTTCCTGCTTCAAGGTCCTCTCTTCATGAACACTGCCTTTATTAGCTTATCTGTTCGGATTATAATCTCCAAGGTTAGTCTTCAAGGCAGTGAACTGAGAACCAGTGAACTTTGCTTTCAGACAATAATGCCCTTCTGTTCAAATGATACTTTCAAAGTAATTGATGTAAAAGAATTCAAACCACATTTGTCATTTAAACAGAAACTCCTTACCTCCTTTTCCTTTCTGTCAATAGCATCCCGTTCAGCCTGCAACTGAACTTCTAAAGATAATCCAGGGTTAATCTCTATACCTCCAGACTGCTTCTGGTTGTTTATCTAAAAAATACATTAAGAACTTTTTAAAAACTTCAGACATTACCCTGATAACTCATTGCAACATTTTTATTTATTTAGCAGTAACTCTATTTCTCCAATTTAAAAGGGGGAAACTCTACATTTGAGAATATTCAAAAAGGAACAGGTCTTCAGTCTTGAATGCAGTTTTCATAAATCAAACACAAACTGCTGATATTTAAAACTCAATCTTCATATAAAACAAAAGTCTCTTCCCATCTGCCTGACATTTAAAACTCATTCCTCAGATAAAACAGAAGTCTTTTCTCATTTGCCTGCCTCCATGCTTTCTTGGTCTATTCTTCAAGTCATTCTGCTCCTGTAGAATAATGGAAAGGACTTCATTACATCTTAGTTTGGAGTCAGCTAGAGTCTAAAATTTAGCTCATGGTCGTAATTGACAGGTAAAATTGTAATGAACTCTTCTAGCTTAACTAATCTTTCTATATCACAGACAAGGAATGCAAATTATATCTGGAAGGAAAACAAACAAAAAGAGTTATGAATATACACTGTTTCATAATGTCTAAAAGGTAACACCACTTTTACTTAAAAGAACTAGCTTCTGTGACCAAGTGTGGCTGTCACTAGAACAGGATGTGACCGAGTTAACTTGGTCCTCGCACCTTTGATGTGGAGTCAGCACTGACAAGCAGGGCTTGTTCCAGCTCTCGCATTCGGCACTCCAGCTTCTCTATCTCGTTATCACGGCCCTGCACGTCCCTCTGCAGCTGCTCTTTACACAGCAGCAGCTCGCTGCACCGGTCTGCTTTCTCTTTTAGATGACTAGTTAACTTTTCAATCTGAAAATATAATGAAAAGTGTTTTAAAATGTAGGGCATTCATAATTATTACTTATTTTTTAAAAACTGCTCTCTGGGGCTTGAAAAGGTATCTCAGTGGTAGAATTGTATAATATATGCAAGGTCTCGGGTTTGATCCTCAGTATCCCCCACCAAAAACAGGCATTTTAAAATATGTTAATCTTATTTTAAATAAGGATAGCAATGGTCATCTCTAGCAAAAGTGACATTCTGTAAACTGATAAAACTTGGAGGGCTGGAGAGATGGCTCAGAGGTTAAGAGCACTGACTGCTCTTCCAGAGGTCCTGGAGTTCAATTCCCAGCAACCACATGCCGGCTCACAACCATCTGTAATGAGATCTGGTGCCCTCTTCTGGTCAGCAAGCATACAGACAGACAGAACACTGTATATATAATAAATAAATAAACCTAAAAAAAAAAACTTGGCATACTAGTACAAAGAGAAACACTATTGCTTCACAGAACTCATTTAAAAACATTATTTCTGTTAAAATCATCACAACTTCATCCTGGAATAAAGAGAAAAAAATGCATTTTGAATAATGTGAATTATCTAAAAGCACAACACACTACAGGTTAATGATGTAATAAAGATGACAGACTTGCAGCTCACTTGTTGACTTGCTGTTAGGTGAAGAACTATGTACTAAAGTCTTCAACATGTTTCATTTGGGAAGAATTATTTGGCAAAGGTTTAGTCTGTACAATCTCTGGGTTAGAAGAGACGAGAAGACATATACGAAGGAATCTGAATTTCTTTAAGTGCTCCTTTTTGCCCAAAATAAACAGCAATTGTTCCGAGACTTATCTTTTAGGACTGATATACAGTACCTCAAGTGTTGAACAATAGAAATGGAAGAATATAGGAAGGATTAATAAGACAGTTTATGGACACACTCATCAAGGAGAAAGTACTAAAATATTGTAATTCTAAGAAATAGAGGAATACTATGTTTCAGTGAGACACTTTGAAGAAATTACCAAAATGACAAACCTTGCTCTCAGAAAATTAAAAAATGAAAGCAGAATCTAACTACAGTCTCATAGATGGTAGTAATAAAGCTACTGAGGAAAAACTAGCAAGGACAGGTGGAGTAAAGTCAAGAAAACAGACAACACAGCAGGTGTGATGAAATAATGCAACAGATTTCTGGATAGTTTCCTGATCGGGAGAAAATTAGAAGGTAGGGAGGGAGCAAATGAGCACTAGGTTCCTGGAGGCACACACAGCCTTGTCAGATGCCTCAAGTTTTGTCAGCATAAGACAACTAATATCACACGAAACGACCACCTAGGTGAGTGGTTCTTGACCCCTGTGGTGGTTGAATAACACAATATTTTGTTTTCTATTTCTTTAGAATTCTTGGAAGTAAAATGAAACCAAGTCAACTACATGAAAATTATAATATTTAGAATTAAAATTATTTCCAGAAATACACTGTAGTTAATCTAAGTGTCTACTAAGGCCATGCCAATATCCCTATAAAGTGTAAGCTTTTCAGTAGGCTAAACAATTTGGTCACTGTAATCAATAAGCAATGACCCAAAGTGTTTGCTTTACCTTAAGTACAATTTTGCTTTAATAGGAAAAGGCATCTTTACATTTATACAGGGAGCCTTCCCTCACCTACATGGCACTCATGCAGTCAACAGAGCTCTGGCTACATTTATGAACTTGAAAAGGGAACAGTGGGAGTGAAGGGTGTGGCGAGAAGGATCAGCAGGTGCCAGCCTACTGACTGAAGTTTCATCCTGAAATGCAGGATCATTGTGAAATGATCTCACAGTTTGCTGTCTGACCGCCACATGTGTACTGGGACAGCATCCCATTGTTAACACACACGAGAGAGGGTGAAACACACAGACACACACAGAAAAACATACACACAGACACACATAGAAAAACATACACACAGATACACAAACAGACACACAGAAACACACATGCAGACACACACACAGAGACATACATACAGATACACAGACACAGACAAACACACACACAGACAACATACATACAGATACACATAGAACCACACACACAGAGACACAGATAGAAACACACACGGACACGCACACACAATTGAAGAAAGGGCACAAAAGCAGCAGAGACTGGCTAGGATGCCACCACAACTATCCAGACAAATAATCACAGCAGCTAGAATGTATGGAAATGAACAAAAGTGGAACCAGATATAGGGCAAATTTGACCAACAGGATGTGACTAGGCTGAGAAAAAGAACAATTGAAGAATATAGGTTTGAAGCAATGGAGGATGCATAAAAGATGTGGAAATTACTGAGATGAAGAGGAGTATTGTATATATGGTGGGAAAGGCAAGTTCTTCTATGGCTATACTGTTCTTGTGGTAAGTGGAAGGAGATGACAGTTGAATATTTAAGTGTGGAGCTCACCAGATATGTTGAAAGGAAGCTACAGATATGATCATTGATACATGACTTCTGGGAAGGAAAAAAGACCTAATCCTTTGCCTTGGGGTGCTCCATCACTAATTCTGGTAGGTAGAAGAGAAACAAATGGGAGAGAAGGCTAATGGAGCAAGAGTGTTGCAGATGCTAAGACAACACAATGCCTCTAGAAGACTTTATGAAACTCCCATGAGCAGTTGTGTGGGTGAAGGTAGGAGTGATTTCTACAAAGCCAAGAGGTGCTAGGAAACCTAACATGAATGGAACTATGAATGGAGCAGAGAGTAAAAACCCAAAGATAGAGGAACTGGAAACCTTCCTGGAGCAGACTCAAGAGAGAATGGGAGATTACATAGCAAAGAGTGAATACAAATGACTTTTTATTGTATTCATTCATGTCTTTGTGTGCATGCTTGTTCATCTGAACATGTGTCACAGCACTCATACACACATCAGAGAACCAGTTGCAGGGGTCAGTTCTCTACTTCCACTTCCCAGAAACAGCTTATCTGCAATGGCAGCAAGTGTCTTTACCCACTGTCCTAGGGTTACAATTGATGTATGAAACACCATGACCAAAAGCAAGTCAGAGAGGGTGAGGGGGAGGGAGAGAGGTTTCATCCTTTTAAATGACTCTAGCAAGTGTCAAGTTAACACACGTCTTGCTGACCAGTAAATAACCTCAGATCTCTTTTATCAGGAATGAGAATAGAGAGATGAACAGGAGGTTTACTCAGTTGTGTAATACACAGAGGAAGTATCCCAAATTTCACACTTCCACCCTGTTCCCCGTATTGGTGTTTGAACAACAAACTTCAAACATGTTAGGTAAATACTCTTGAGACATATTCTCACTCCAATACACTGCATTTTTATGGTTAACAGGTGCCTCATATTTAAATAACACTCTTTTTTTGGATTTTTGACATTGACAAAATGAACTCACTTTTGAGTTTTTCCAAATACCTTGTTTTACACTCAAGATAAAATAAGTGCAAGGGAGGACACTATCAGCAAGTTCTTACTTCTCTGGCTTGCTGCTCACTGCCAGGTTGAGGTCGAGGCACCACCTTAATCTGCTGCTCCAGCTTCTGTATCTCCATTTGGAAGATGTCTCTTTCATGTTCCCTGTCTACTGTCTGCTCCTGAAATTTAACGACAATGTTAATAGTAATAATAGTGATGATGATGTTGATATTGGGTTGGGCATGGTGGCACATGTCTTTGATCCCAGTACTTGAAAGGCAGGGGCAGGCGAATTTTGTGATTTCAAGGTCAGACTGGTCTACATAACAAGTTCTACACTAACCAGGGCTTCATGGTAAGATTATGTCTAAAAAGTAAACAAATAAAAAAACTATAGAACTTATGACACTATTATTTATTTAATTAATGATTATTGTGCCCACTAGTTCTTATATCCTTTTAGCTAGAGATATAGAGATTATGGACTGATACATGAATACCCAAAACCACAAAGCTTTATAAAACAAAAAAAGAATTCTTTCACACACAAAACCGTAGCATCTGGGTGGCTACATCCATGTAGCCATCTTACAATACATCAAACGGAATGTTGTGTCATGAATGTAAATTTGTCAGTTCAAAAGTTAATCTCATTTTTAATATTTAAAGTCTCCATGGAGTCTAGTGGTTGTCATTTTAGCTTCAGAAAACTTTTATATTCTTTAAAATTATTGATGATACCAAAGAACTCTGGCTAATACGGCTATCAATATTAAAATTATTAGAAAGTAAAACTGAGAAGCTTTAAAATATTTGAATACTTAAAAATTGCAATAAGTGCAATAATTCAGCAATAACATAATTCTTATCTTTAAAAATACCTATTTGTGAGAACTATAACCAACATTAATATTGGGAATAACAATATTTCATGAGACAACAGGCATTGTTCTAATCTTTTCTTTTTCGCATGTTTTCCTTTTCACTTAACGTTTTCAAATTAAGAAAGGAAGGCAAGAGTCTTGCATTCGGAGCTTTCCTGAATCCCAGCTGCATGTGCTTTCAGAGGGGCTGTTGTCCTGCGACACTGCTGTTGGGGTTATCTTCAAATGCAAGCAGCTGCTTGAAAAGAGGGCTGTTTTCAAGGAATTGGGATGGTGTTCCTTATTCTACACCCCAGCCTGATGGGGTTGGGGGTGTTGCAGATTAATTTCCAGGTGGCATTTGGAACCATATCTATCAGTAACTATTGACATGCCCATATTAAGCTACACCGGTTTCTTTGGAACTTTTACATACTCAGGACTTTGAAGTGTCATGTGTTTGTCATTTGGAAAATAGCAATTTATCTCAAATCTCTCTAACACTAATATATTTCATCATGCAATTTAATAATCAAACCACACTGATTAAGGCCACCAAGAATCTCCCCCCGAAATCTGGTTCCTGTTCACACACATCAGTACCAGCACCTTCCATAAACTGCCAGATGACTCCAGCACGCAGAACTGCATTGTGGGTACTTAGTCATACAGAATGCTGGAAGAAACCTGTATCCAGACGCTAATAAAATTAGTGACTTTTTTTTTTGTTTTAAATAAAAAAGAAAACACATCTTTGGAGGTTATAGTACATTGCATATTTGGGCTCTTTAACAAAAACTTGAGTATTTAAAATTGTTAGCATTACTATCCTTTTTATTAAATAATGTTAAATGTAAAATAAGAACAAGATGAACTTGTACAAAGGAGGAATCTATTGCTAATTCAGTTTGAGAACAGGTAAACAATATAAATTAGTTTGTTTAATCCTATTCTAGATGTACACCTAAAAATACAAAATGTATTCCACTGATTCTTTGACAAGTGAAGTTCACTGGCTGCTGTGAACAATCCTGTACACTGTGAAGATGTGTTGCTCTCATTGGTCTAGTAAAGAGCTAAATGGCCAATAGGTACGCAGAAAGAGGTTAGGCAGGACTTCAAGACAGGGGAGAGAGCTCTCTGGGATAAAGGAGGGCAGAGTCGCCAAAAGATGCAGAGAGAAACAAGATGAGCATGCCATAGTGAGGGAAGATACTGAGTCACGTGGTAGGATGTAGATAAGAAATGTGGGTTGCACATTTCTAATTAATAAGTCTGTGTGGTTACTTGGGAGCTGGTTGGCAGGACAGAAATATCAGCCTACACTTGGCTTATGAAACCCTAAAGATGTTCTGTACGAAAAGTCAAAACCAATGAGATTCTGGGTGAGAATGGTGGCAGCATGCCAGCGGTGCCTGTCCCGGTGCTATGTGCCACACCAGGAGCGGTGCCTGTCCCGGTGCTATGTGCCACACCAGGAGCAGTGCCTGTCCCGGTGCTATGTGCCACACCAGGAGCTGTGCTTACCTGCTGTGCAGGAAGCAGTTCTCACGCTTGGGATTCTTCTCTGTCTTGGCTACTATCAAAAGGCAAAACTAGAAAAAGCTTAACTTTGAATTTGGAAAACAGAGCTGCTTAGGGTTATTTACAAGTGCTTTTAATTTCTTTATAAAAATATTTATTCATTAAATATGGTTTTTGGGGTTTTTTGAGACACTTTCTCTGTGTAACAGACCTGGTTGTCCTGGAACTCACTCTATATACCAGGCTGGTCTTGAACTCACAGAGATCCGCTTGCCTCTGCCTCCTGAGTGCTGGGATTAAAGGTGTGCGCCAACACCGCTCAGCTCATACTTAATCTTTGTGTTGCTAGGCATTCGACTCAGAGACTCCTGAATACTAAGCAAGCATGGATTGTATCAGCAAGTTGTACCCTCAGCCTCAGTGGTCATCTAGCCACCCACTCAATCCACCCCCCCCACCCCCCCACCCACCCACTGAAACACCTACCTGTCCCATCTGTTAGTCCGTCTGTCTGTCCACCCACCCATGAATTCATATCTACTCATCCAACCAACAAAGACATGATTTCAAAATGTAGCTCAAGTTGAAGATACTTACATCAACAAATTTTCTCAAATTTTCTAGCTGTTTCTCCAGGGCTTGGTTCTGCTGCCTTAGGTCTGTCACTTCGGCATTCTTCTCCTGCTCCATTTCTATTAGCTTACTGATCTTTTCTTCAACGTCAATTTCGAGAATTTTAACTTGATTCTGGAGTTCACTGTGTACTTTTTCTGCTTGGCACTGTACTTGGAGCTTTTCTTTCATTAGCTTTTCTGTCTCCTGCAGAAATCCTGTTTGCAAATATGGCACAATGCACTTGGGTAAATAATGATTTATAATATTATGATAATGAAGTCACAAACTACTACCTTTAAACTTTATCTTCATGAAATAAAAGCTGAGAACTACTTTACATTAAAAAGTAAATTCTTTTTTGGAATATCAAAATACTCCTACATAAGAAAGTAAATTACTATTAGGCAGAATGAACAAAAATGAAAATTTCTATTACAGAAAGGTATTTTTTGTGAAAACAATATAGAAAATAACAGAATAATCCATTTTTATGAGTAGGGAAAGAACAAAGTTCAACTGAATGAAAACATAAAACGCTGACCACATCTTTAACAGTAGGCAACACTGAGTCCATTCCAAAGCCAAAGTCACTTTCATGCGCATACATAATAAACACAGTACGCAAATACTGTAAGTCTTTAACCAAGAAAAAGGGAACACAAAGAGGAAGGAGACGATAGTCAGAATTTATGATTAGTGTTAAGTTTATTACATTAGAGCCATATCCCTGAACTACCTTTTCATGTTTACATGTTTTGCAGCAAGGGAACTGGGATGTACATGTATGGGATCGATGTGGTTAGTGCATGAGGAGCAAATTCAATTCCTACATCCACTACTTTTCTCCTATATGACATTTGATAAGACGGTCTTCAGTTTCGTTATGTGAGCAATTGGGGGTGAAATGAATTAATATGTGTAAAAAACAAGTGTCTGGGGTATAAAAAGGATTGTGTGAGGATTAGCTGTTGTTATTATAGGTGATAAAGTATAGACAGCAAAGAGAAAAAGAGAAAAGAACCTTCTAGAACTTTTATACTAACTGATGTGCCACCATTGTGATCAGATCTGGAATCTATAGAGAACATCTTTTCTAAAATAATCATTATTATATGTTAGTATCAAAGTTAATCAACCACAAAGCCTCTTAGTAAATTAACTGATTCATTTGCCACCATCAGCTTACCAACTCTTCTGTTTGGCAAGGAACACTCTGAAGAACTAGAGTCCAGAGAGCTTAATTCATTCATAGAACAAAAATAGTTTGTTTCTTAATGATACTCAACATTTCTTTTGAAATATCAAAATGGTTTTGGACTCTGTGCAAAAGCAGATGAAATAAGATGATGCTAACTATGAATCTCAGGTGTTAACAGCAAAACAAAACATGTTTTTATTGTAAATTAAGCAGTGTTACTGCTGAAAAGAAAACATTGTAAGTATGAAAGAAAGACAACAGGGAAACTGCAAAATTAGAAACGTTAGTTGAAAATTGAGGGCCACCCAAATTTTAAGTTGTGAGTCTACCACCCAAAAACAGTGCATGCAACTGCACACACCTCCTCCGGGAGCTGCAGCAACTGCAGCATTTATTGGCCCTAGGAGAGTAAAAACAAAATTATAGTTATGTCTTCTACTTCCTCAAATATGATAATGCATAGCTGTACACATTAAAATGCTGACATCACTGGTTATCACTGTGTTACCCACAGTCTTTTGCATATTTTGTATGTATTAATGAGACCTTTTAACCTTAAAAATTTCAGCCCTAAACTTGTGTCAAACTAATCTGAGCCATCTTCCCCCAACACACACACACACACACACACACACACACACACACACACACACACGCACGCACGCACGCACGCACGCACGCACGTGCATACACACACACACACACACACACACACACACACAAGAAAATGTAGGTTTTATTTCTAAGTTGATGAAAATAGAGAAACTCCAAGTATATAGATCCCAACTGTGCATTTAAAAACAGGGTTCACAGTCCATGGTCACAAAGACAGATATTCACCACTCAACAGGCTTTAAAATCAAGATGCAAAAATTAGCTATTATAAAGTTAAATGTTCTTTGAATCCCCCTGAAGGAGATGTTAGATGTCTGCTGGGTCTCTTTGGCTTGCAAGCCCACACAGCCTACACCTGCTCATGACCAGCACCAGATCAGTGTTGACAACATTTCATCACCTCTCTCCCACTAAAAGAACTCTGTTGTATCCATTTCCGAAACACACAGCCACATTACTTTTAGCTTTTTTCTTTTTGATAAGATGTTTGAGCATAAATAAATATCTTTTCCTGCTAACAGTTAATATCCTTAAAAGGCAAAATAGAAAATGATTCCATAAAAATGGCTAATAACTCATTTGCCTTTAAAGTATATTTTCTTAAGATTTTTCAAGTTTGTATATAAATATATAAATAATGGCACTGAAGAGAACTGTGTGTCGCGTGAGCATCTGAAGAAGAAAGCAGAAGAGGATCTGTATGACACAAAGTCTCAGTACATACGCTGCTCCACTGGGCCTGCCATCTCTCTCATCGCCGCCTTCTGCCTGAACAGCAGCTCTCGCTCCTCCTGCACTTGCTGTTGCTCAGCTTCCAGGTCTTGCAGTCTATGGTTCGCATGTAACAGTTGCTGCTCTAGATGATCTATCACATACGATTTTTCCTGAATTTCTCTTTCAAAAGCAAGTTTTTCATCTGAATATCCATCAATAATATCTAGAAGACACAAAGCAGGAGAATGGAATTGCTTCTAATTTAAATTGACGATCAGGTTTTGTTTTTTGAGATAGGGTCTCACTATTATACCCTACACTAGCCTTGAACATTGTGATCCTCCTGCCTCAGCCTTCTAAGTGTTGAGATTGCAGATGTGTATGTCGAGGCCAAGCTAACCATTAGGTATTAACAATAAAAACATCCTGTGAGCAAAACTTTCAATTACTTCATCCTATTAAAAGCCTTTGCTGAGCTTTACTGTCATTTGCATTAATTTTTCTTGTTGACTGTACATAAACACAGAATGTACCTAAACTGTCTAGTATTGTGCTATACTAAAGTACCACAACGCACATATGCAGTTCAGTTTATCAAACAGACAGGCTCCTGGGAGCTTAAAATACAGCTTGTGAATTGGATCACATTTTAAATATATTAGAGAAGGTTGATATAACAATTCTAAAAGGCTAGCACCCTCAAGAACCAGAAGAGGGTTTTAGAGGTTAAAGTCTGCAATAACATTTAATGACCTTATACCATACAAATAGCAACCTTAGCCTTAGTTTCTCATTATTAAGGAATGACCTCAGACTCACCATCATCTACTTTTTAATCACATAACTTTTTAATGTTATCTATAATTCTATAAATTCTTTTAATACGTGTGTGTGTGTGTGTATGTGTGTGTGTGTGCATTCTTATAACTGCTTAGGGAAACTCAGAGGACAAACTATAGCCATTTTTCAATATTCACTTTAAATTAGACTGGGGGTTTACAAACCAGAATATGCATCCAAGTCTCTATTTTAGGACTGAAACATCTCCTGTCTTGGTGACCAAAGGCAAGGTTCTTACTTTCGGCTCTATTCAGCTCCACAGCCAGCTGTTCTCTGGCGCTGGACTCATCCTGAAGTCGCTCCTGGAGTTCTTCTATGCATCTAAGTGACTCCGCTGCTTCCTGTTTTTGTCTAACCGTTTCACACACCAACTGGGTCTGTGTAACTTTCGCATGTTCAAGCTAAACCAGGAGGGCAAGAGAACACAAAGGAAGGTAAGTATTGGGAATTCAGTATCATTCCTTGTAAACAAGCAAAAAAATAAAAAAGGATCTCAAATAAAGACATTAAATTACAGCCAAACACTTGCAGCAAATGTTAACAGCAGGTAGGATAAGTCAAGGCAAATACATACATTTGCTGTATGCCACGTTCTGTAAGAGAGCTAGGCCAGTTTTACGGAGCTATGAAATATGTATCTTACTTTAGATCAGTCGATATACATTCTGTCATACAACAGTGTATAGAGCTAGTGAAGCAAAGCTCTCTGTATTTGCTACAAACTTCCAGAGAGCTATGTGGTCCAAGACAAACCTTCAACATTTGACTATTAACATCTTCAGTACTGACTGTATACTAACACATGGCATCAAAAACAAAATCACAGGACAGCAATAAATAAAATTGTAACACGTGCTTTTTAAATAAAAGCATTATACTTCTGGAAAGAATTTGTAAAAACGTTAAAGCATCTGAAGACATTCAGCTTATTGAAAAACCTTGGACAACAGAAGCATTAAAAATCTAGTGCCCTTCAAATGCTATGAGCATAAAGGTTCATGGGTGGCAGAGGTGGCAGAATGGACTGGAGCCCAGATCTGAAGCAGTGGTAAGCGGTCACTGTGTGACCTCACAGGAAGGCAGTGCTTGTGTCACTGGCCTCTGAAGGGCCGTCCTCGCTACCTGTCTTCATCAGTATGAATCAGAAGCTACCAAAAACAAGTAGCTGCATGTGTCTACAATAAGGCCACAGCAAGTCTTGGGGATCTGTGAGTTTACATGTACTCTGTGAAACTCAAAGATATAACTACTAAGTACTAAATTTAAAATATAATCAAATATAGTGGCTTCTAGCTTAGACAGAAGTAATGTATCATAAAACACATTAATATTAAAATAGAACTATATAATTCTAAATATAATAAAGATAAGAAACAACCAATATATTAAAATAATGACATTTTATTATAGTAATAAAGCATTTATATATAATACTTAATACTAATTTTGCGCTTCACATCTGAGTACTATTTATGGAAAGACATAGACTATATAGTGTCACTAAAGCTTACGATCACTTTAAATTAATGGTTCTCAACCTTCCAATGCTGCCACCCTTTGGTACAGTTCCTTATGTTGCAGTGCCCCCAATCATAAGGTTATTTTCACTGCTATTTCATAACTGCAATTTTATTGTTATGAATTATAATATAAATCTGTTTTTCAATGGTCTTAGGCAACCCCTATGAAAGGGTCATTTGATCCCCAAAGGGGTTGAGATTCACAGGTTAAGAACCACTGTTCTAAATAAATATCCAAATAGCCACATGTAATTCTTCTTGTTTTAATAAGACACTTAAAATATCACTAAAAACAATATTTCAACAAGAATTCATATGAAATGGAAAATATCACCACAAAAGGATAAAACTTTTATATAAACACATTTAATTGGGAAAAGGATTTATTCTTTTAAAATGCAAAATACATTTACTTAGATTATAAAAAAACATGACCAGAAAGTATGAATTCATCTGTATACAAATACCTTTTTTAATTTAGCTATAACGGCTATTTCCAAAAGTATCCATCACTTCTGCATATGCACATGTAAATTTCTCCAGGAAACTAACTGTAAGCTAATAAAAGTGTGAACTCTCTAAGAGTTCAGATTGTAACCAAAACAGGTACATTTCTTTCTATATTTCACATTTATTACAGAAATTCAATAGAGGATTTAATCAAAATAAAATCTTGCTTTACATGAATGAACTGCTAAACCCTTGCTTTTATCTCTCATTTCACAAGATTTAAGTTAGCATGACAGTATATGTAGAAATTTACAACAAGAACAAGAAAAAGCAGAACAAAAACTTTGAAGCAATAAAACAAAATAAAGCTATGAAACAAATTAGGATAACCCACTGGGTTCATACGTCACTGGAATAAAAGATCCTCTTCAAATTTTCATAATTTATACTTGAATTTCTTCCACAGAGGTAGAGCATGATTGATCCCTACCATGGGCAACAACATGCAATACATATAAAAAATAAAATAAAATTCAGAGTTTTAACTTTTCAGCAAGCAGCATTAAACTATGCGTAAAGCATTAGTAAATATTCTGTCATTTTAAAAATTGTCAGTGAGGTAACAAAACTATTCTTAAAATCATCTGGCACAGTAAATATTAGCTATGATTTATAAAGCCATGCAAGTCATAAAAAATGCTGAATAGCCCATAGAGAATGTTCACAACATATTTAAAGATGCTAAAGAACCAGAAGTCCTGAACATGCAGGCAGTTTTACACTGAGCATTTGATCTTAGAAGTGTTCACAAAATATACTTCATGTTAAAAGCTAAAAAGGTTATTTCTCTATGGAATTAAAAATCGTATTAAAACAGAAAACAGGTCCCTGCGGTAGTAAAAAGCATTCAGAATACAAGCTCCCTTTACTATGTCTAGAGCTACAGCCAATAGGGCATATCATTACAAACATCCCCAAGTGGCACATCAATTCACTAGGCAATCTTAGGCAGCATAATACCCATTTTCTCACAGACATTCACTGATTTTTTTTTCTTATTTTGGGTCAGTATTACATACACACACTCTTAAGGACTGGAAGGATCTTTTTAAATAGCTTGACTGGTACCGAAGAAATGTAATATTTAGCTCATTGTACTATCTTAAGTCAAAAGCAGTGAAATTGGGGGTCTGAGGAACAAATTTAGCACTTCTGCCCACCTCAGGTGTATGAGCAGTAACACCCAACGATAGTAAAGTTAGGGTCTGCTCCAGTCAACCTCTATAAAGACAGTGACATTTCCAACTCGTTACATTGCACTACATTGTTAAAGTACTACTGTATACTTACTGAATAAGGAGGGGTGGGCAGTGAAATTTTAGAAATAAGTTTTAATATGTGTCCATTTCTTTTGTGAATAAAATGAAAAATAGAAATGTTGATAATTACTGAGTTATTTTCATACAAATATTCAGACAGAGGATAAGGATACACGAGATTCAACTTCATAAAAGTCTACCTCCTGTTCTTCCAATGAGGAGCCACTGAGCTGGACAGTGGTCAAGTAGGTCCTGTAAGAATCCATTCTACATGAGGCTGCTGAGCTTCTTCTGCTCCATCAGTTTTCTTTATGCTTACTACATTAAAGTTCCTTTGAATTTATCAAGACATTCTATACTAGTACAAAATTTTCTTTTTAGTATTTACAAGTAAACTATAATTCATAGAAATTCAACAACAAAAGCTGATACAAAAGTTTAGCTTAAACAAAACAAAAAACTATCCCACAAAATCCATCAAGTCAAAAACCAAAATAGAAGAAAAACCCCACAACCCAATAATAAATGCAACAAACAAAAAATATAGTTCCAAGTATAATAATTAAATCCTCGACAAATGAAAAGAATAAAATAAGGACCTAATTAGCCAAGCAATAGAACTGCTCTCAGTAGCCAGTGTGTCTAAGGTAATAAATAAGTAGGCTGTCCAAGCAGATCTTG
>PVIU01014165.1:0-53015 GCA_004026605.1 Ondatra zibethicus | reverse complement strand
ACAGAACCTCCTGGAAATTGGAAGCAAACAGGATCATCAAGCAAAAGTTGGAAGCCAGGGGCGGGGATAGAGGTGGGAGAAATTTCATCCGATGAATGGAGATATCGACAGATACCCACATTCACATCAGAGCAATGGATTGAGCCCCCAAGGTGCAGGTGAAGAGCAGAAGGTGGGAGAAGATGAGTTAGGAAGTTAGTCTTTTGATTCTTAAGAGTAAAGTTGCTTTTCTTCTCTGGAAATTTCAGGCTTCCCGCATGACCTATATCATATCATTCTTAGCTTACTTATTCCTCTCAACTACCTTAACAGACCCATATACTCTAGGTCTCAGATTTTCTGGCTTACCCAGGATGGCCTTGCTCAGATATGTCACATGGTACCCTATGGCATGTCACAGAAATTCAGTTTCACACGTAATCTTTACTTCAGAGAAGCAGTCTGTTTTGCAGCCATGAATAAGCCAGGCTTGTGTCTGTGGCACCCTCTTTCTCACCTGAGGTGCCACCGTTTTTCAAACTTTTGGTGTCTAAGTAAGTCTACAAACTGAATTAATAGTAACAAATGCATTTTCTTTGAATGCACAGAAAACTAACTTAGATCTGATGACCTGAACTGGAGGCTGCGTCTAAGTAGAAAGTTGGGATTTTAGGATGAAATTCCTTCAAAGGTGAATTTAGAAAATATTTTGGAGAACTGGAATGTAATTCAGTGTGGGACATAGGAAAGAGTGCAATAAAATGATTGGAATCAGCTATATGTTTACAAATCCATCATTGTTCACCAGTTACACTGGTTCTGGTCAACTAGGAGTGAACTGAGGTTCACAACATTTTATTTCTTGTTATTTGCTGTGGAAACATGCTGTGTTTTGTAATTGCATTGCCCACTTTCACTTTATTACATGAGTGCTATCGTGGATTCTTCCATTTTCTATTTTTATTAGGATCTTTCTTTCCTTATTTTGAAACAGGATCTCGCCATGTAGCCCTGGCTGTTTTGGAAATTGCAATGTAGCTCAGGCTGACCTCAAATGCACAGAGACCTATATGCCTGTGTGTGCTTGCCAAGTGCTGGTATTAAAAATGTCTGCCATACTCCTGCCTTATGATTCGATTTTTAATATGTGCAAAAACAACCCCTTTTGTTGTCCTTTGCTCCCCTAGTCTGCACCCATTTAAGATTTCCCCACACAAAAGACCACAGTACTTGCTCTGCATCCCTCAGAACCCTCGCTGTGCTGCTCCACTTGTCTTCAAAGTCTCCTGCTGTTTGCTTTGACATAGAAGGCTTTAGAAAACTGACATTTATGTTTCTTAAACTGTAGAGTTTGTGTGTTTCACTTAATTCTGTCACATATCAAAGGTTCTATAATATCGCATACAAGAAGTAATATCAGAGAGAAAACTGTAAGCAAGAACAGTGAAGTGACTTATATTTATGCCACCTTCCCCCCTGCCTGGCAAAATATTAAGAGGAAATTTCAGCATCTCTTTGAAACAGACTTTTTATGATCAGAATTTCATTTTATTTTTGAGTTTTGAAAACTGTTTTCTGTTTTTGAGATTTCCTGGGTGTAGCCTCCCTGTCATATAGAGAAGACTATCTCTCAGAAGGGGTCCTGGTCCTTTGACTCTTGTAGTATTGCTGACAGCTTTTCTGCTGTGTTACCTGAGCCTTAGATGTAGGAATTGTATTGTAGATTTATCAGTTGGGGTTGGACACCATGGTTGGTTGTTTACCCAGTTGTAGACATTTCGATGGTACTGTCTTCCTCAAAAAAGAGTGTTTTTATTTTTTTAATAAGGACTGAGATCTACACTCATCTGTGATTGTAAAGATGCATATTTAGAATTCAGTTAGGAATTATAGTGGTTTAGGAACGTGGCAGTAGGAGATTTTCAGCTATGTCCATGATCTCACCGTCCACAGGTGGCTGACTGCATGTACAATAAACAGACATGACACCACTTTTAAGTGGGTGTTAAATCCAATTAGATGGCTGCTGGTTGCCAACCAAAGTACAAGAGCCGCTATTGGACCTTGGGAATATCTTGCTGTTCATTTTTGTGATTAGTAGGTTTCACAGGTGGGTAGAATTGTAGATTGAGTTTTTCTCTTGGCAGCTTGCATAACACCTTCAATATTATAAGATCTGTCCTCAAGGAGAAGAATTTCATGATACTTCCAGCTGGATTCCTCATGTCCTGTGTCTGATGTATATGATGTCTTCTGCAATATGACCTTACTCTCAAGTTCTTGGAGGGAATCAAAGTCAACAGCAATAGCCTACATTATTTTGGGATTCTCATCAACTGCCCTGACCTGTTAACAACTCAAAGGGTGGTTTCCCAGGCCAGAGAAGAACACTTTTCCTAGACAGTATATGACTCTAGGGGAGGCATTATTATTGTCCCTCCAAACTCTCTCTCTCTCTCGCTCTGTGTGTGTGTATGTATACATATACTTATTATGTTTTTTTAATTTATAAATTTTTTATTGTTCTTTTTGCACCATATGTTTATCTCCCTTCCTTCCCTCTCCCCTTCTATCCTAGCCCGTGACCCCAACCCTCCCAATCTACTCAGGAGATCTTGTCTTTTTCTCCTTCCTACATATGAATGTGCTTTGAAGTAAACAAAATATTGTGTTATTTATCTTTATCCTTCTTCCATTTCCTTATGTATGCCCCCATTTCCTTCGTATCCCATTCCTTGTGCCTCTATTCTACTATCCCCCTTTCTAGAACCCCTCCTTTCACCATGGCCCCTCTTTCCTGGTTTCTTCAGTTACTCCAGGTTATTACACCTAAAGATTTGGAGCTAGATTAACCATGAGAGAGAATATACAGGTGTTTGTACTTCTCAGTGTGGATTACCTCACAGTATAATATGTTTTCATTCCATTCATTTAATTGCAAATTTTATGATTTCACTTTTTCTTACAGCTGAACAGAATTCTATTGTGCATATGCACCATTTTGCATTCATCAGCCGAAAAACATTTAGTTTGTTTCCTTTCTTAGCTATTCTGAATAAAGTAACATGAATGTAGATGAACAGCTATCTGTGGAGTAAGATGGGTATCATAGCTATTGGACAATTGCTAAGGAGTGGTACATCTGGATTATATGGTGAAAGATTTAGACTTTTTAAAAAAAATCTCTACACTGTTTTCGTAGTGCCGGCACTAGTTTGTAATCCCACCAACAGTTAATGAGAGATCTGTACACTGACACCAGTCAACAAACTGGTGGGGAAAATGTCTCAAGGGCCCTCAGTGATAATTAAACAAAAGGCTATGAATTTGAAAGAAAGTCAGGTAGTCATGGAAGGAATTTGAAGAGGCAGGAATAATGTAAATACAGTATTCATGTATGAAATTAACAAATTAATTAAAAATGTTCTAATTGATTTGATTACTCATTAGTCCTTTGTAGTTGGCTAGATTTCCTATACCAAACATAATTTCCCTCTTGTTGAGTGGAACTTAAGTCCAATTAGGAGCTGTTCCTTATAGCCAGGGCATATCTACTACTACTGTACCCTTCCAGTTAATCATGCTAACCTGTGACTATTCTGGTCCACATGCATCACAGCTGGGTAGGGGTGTCCATCGCACCTATTATTTGGAAGCCTGTATGAAGTCTTCAGGTGCCATGAAAGCTAGCGTCAGGGAGTAGGCTTTCAGGTCAGCTCTAGCTCGGGGACTCTGGTTGTTCTTAGACCATACTATCAACTGGTGGGAAGGAGATTTGGTTGTAATAATTGTAGGTTAGGAAAGAAGTAGGCCTCATGGCCTTACAATATGGACTGTGGGAGTCTGGGGGTTAATCAACACCATGCAGTGAAGACCCACCTTTTAAGGCCTGCAACCCTTTGTTTTCTTTATCTCCTTAAGGATTTATCTGACACTGCCACTCTGTTGAATTCTCTGAGTGTGTGTGTGTGTGTGTGTGTGTGTGTGTGTGTGTGTGTGTGTTCTTTGGTGGTATTCTGTTGGATAATCTAATTCTGTTGGAACACCTCAGAAATTACAGTGGAATCTTTCTCTTTCAGATAATTGATGTGGAAATCTACCTCCATGCCTGTGTTTTGTAGGCTAAAAACCATGTAGAAAACCAGTATTCATATTTAGCACATTACATCAGAATGTACTTATTTATGTTGATGTTCACAATTTAATCTTCATTATTTATGTATCTCTTTAGTAGTACTTTGGCAAATACATCAGAGAAGATGCATTCTCTTCTTCTGAAACTGTGTCTGACTTCAGAAGACTTAACCCAGTTTGACAAGTGTTACTTTGGATCATCTATATAAGGATATAATTTTTAGTCTGTCTTCAGGAATCTAGAATTTTCTTCTCAAAAAAAGGTGCTATATTCACAATCCAGGATGCCTCCTTTTTTTGATATGCAGAAGAAAAAGCTTTTATGGAAATTGTTTTATTTTTCTGGTTAAAAATAGACTAAACTATACAATATATTAGCTGCTGGCTTAATTAAATATGCTTCAAAAGAAATACTTTATGGGGAATGACATAAGAGTAGTTTTACATTAAGCAATATGCTCCATTGACAAGTTCAGATTTTTAGATATGATAATTTGGATCTTATAATAATTCAATACTTTTCTCACAGAAAATTATATCAATATTGAATAAAGTAAACTATGCCCTCTTTTTATTTTTTATTCCATATGCAGCCATTTTATTTTTTATGGTTATACTTTTCATAAGAAAAGAGTGATGTTTGGAAACACAATGTAGATAGTTTATAAAACAAAAAGTTTGAAACATCTATCCTCTTTGGAGTTCTGAAGTAAGACACTTCTTCTTTCCTTCTTCCATGCATTAGTTTTAGAGGGTTCCAGACAGAAGGGGCAGTTGCCCACACTAGAAACAATGAAGCTAATGAAAATCCTTGAGTTAAACTGAAGGCTGAAAGTATCTATGAAATGGTAATTCTAAAAGGAAACAATTTGCATCAGAAAATAAAAAAGAACATGGCTAAAGAAACAGATATTCAAAGAGAATAGAAGAATTGTAACTCAAAGGTACCAAGATTTTTCATGAATTACAGTAACTACAACTTAACAGGAGGGTTTTATTTCCAATTCAGCAAAAATGTTGAACCTAAAGCAAATGAAGCTAGTGCTAGACATTACTCTATGACTTGTCAAAGCTACGTTTAAATCTTCTGTAGTTTCTCAGTCAAAACTACAGGAAAAGATGTACTGTCAATTGGCTATCCTCTCCATGGTCTTCACACATTGTGATAATCATTTCTATGTGAGCATCAACTTCCTGGGAGAAACTTTCCTAGAGTAAATAGTACAGTATAAAATTGTGCAATTTGAGCATTTTGATTCTTGTATAAGCATTTAAATTAACAATGTAGTGCAGTAGAGGTAAGGAATCTTCCTACTGCCAATAGATCTTTTGCACCTCTTTGTCACCTATCCTTTATCCCTCCCTCTACCAAGTCGCTGCTTGTCACCATAGATTTGTCTTCATTTTATATAAATCGAATTACACTGTGAGTTGCATCTTGGGCTTTGTACCCTGAAATATACAACCACAGGTTTGTTTACATCTGTAGTTTATTTCTGTAAGTAATGTATATCATGGATTTCATGAATATGTTGATTCAATCTGTTTCATGTTATTATATAACAAGCATGGCATTTTCAATTCTTTTTTTATATTCTTAGTACTTACACTAATTCTATACATAGCATAGAAGTCAGTCAGTTGATTGATGACCTTGTGAAAGCAGATGTTGGAGAGAGATTTCAGGTTAGTTTTTTTTTTTTCAGGTTAGTTTTTATAGTAGTACTTAAGTGCTGAAGGTTTCTATGTGTTAGAAGTAGCAAGGTCTGCCTGACAGTGGTGGTGCAAACCTTTAATATCAGCACTTGAGAGGAAGAAGGCAGATCTCTGAGATGAAGGCAGTCTGGTCTACAAATCAAATTCTAAGGGCAGCCAGGACTACATAGAGAAGCCCTGTCTCAAAACACCAAGAAAAAGTAGCAAGGTCAGAGATATTTACTAAACAGCTACCTTGCCCTCTTAACCCATCCTAGATTCCTTTATACTGCTGTTAGATTAACTATAGGTCAATTAGGTTAACTAGACCTCTAATACAAGCTATTTATTTTAAAGGAGAGGGCAGTCTGAACTGCTAAAGAAACTTGCCTGTGAGGAAGTAACCAGTTGTCACCAGTTGCCTTACAGAGATTAAACAAACAAACCAAATGTTATGGAAATATATTCTAATTAGTTAAAGATTAATTACAAAATATCACCTCTGTCCATTTGAAATATTTTTTATTCAATTCTCAAATACCCCATAAAATTATGTCTTGTGTTTGTGATTTGTGTGAATTTAAGTCTGCTGTATTTCAGGATTATTAATCACTCTTAAAGGATGCAGGAAGTATAGAAGCTTCTACTGAACTGGGTAGGGGAAAAATGAAGGAATCATTTCTTATTGACTTCTTTGGCTGTTTATTTGTGATGGTGTGAATTCTATTCAAGTCAAAATGTTTGTCTTACTGACTTTCAATATTTCCTTCTGAAAGCAGTATGATTTTTATGTAATTGGGGGGGTCACACAAGTGTACATACTCATATACATAAAATACACATACCACACTTACAGATATACACAAAACTCCACACAGATACTAAAAGCTTTATTAAGGACAATACCCTATAGTATTTAAATAACATAGATTTAACTATTAAGTACTTGTCTGTTGTTGGCATTAAGAGGATATCAGTAACTGCAAAGAGTTTCAGGAGTATGTTTACTAATATATTCCTCTATTGAGAAAGAATTTATACAAGAAACCTGTAAACATACATGTACATTGGGTCCTTTGGAAGCAAAGGCTAATGAGACTCAAGAGGTGCATAAAGATGCTGAAAGGTAATGATTTTTTAAATGATATGAACAAAGTGTGATAGGGGATGCAAACCAAATACAACAGTATAAATAACATTGTCTATCTACCATTGCTTAAAAAGCTGTACACTGGAATGATTATTGGATGGAAGAAATAGCCAGACTCCAATAACTCCTGCCCTTGTGTAACATCTCCTATGTGTAGATGTTTCTTTTGTAGATGTCTCCCAGGAGAATATGATCCCAGTAAGATCATAGAGCTACTAAGAATTTGGGGGATTTGTCACCTATTTGAACTTCTTACATCTGAGTATTGAGCTGCTAAAAGAAACACTAAGTGACCTACTACACACGACCCATACTTGTTGCTGGTGTGATCTGTAATGTAACTTCAAGTGCATGCTATGTAAGACATGCATATGTAATGTTCCCTGTGTTATTAAGTATGAAATAATCATGAAGATGATTTATGATGTGATCCCAGATTTAACAGAGCTTCAGTGTCCGTGTTTTCTCAGTGGCTTAAGGATTCCATGTTGAGATAGTTTTTAAAAGACAAACATGGTGTTGCACATCTAACTCTAACATTAGAGGTAGGTGAGAGGATGTTCAGGGCCAGCCTTGGCTATAGAGTGAACCCAAGGCCAGCCCGGGTGGCATGATCATGTCTTTAAAATCCAAAAAGATACTTTTGAAAGATTTAACATTGCAATTGCTCTGAGTGACCCTGAATGACTGACTTGGTCTGTGTCTGGCTAGTGATTACTGTTCTCTCTATAATGTGACCAAGTGAGTCTTGCACCAACGTGTGCTATTTTGAGAATGGGAGTGATATATCATATGCTAGGAGTGATTAGTGATCTCCAATACTTAGTAAAGAACTTGATATTATTCATTCTTAGTGGGACCGATTGCTGGACTCCCAGTAGCTGAGTAATGACTTTTTGATGTAGGAAAGATGACAACTTCTGTCTAAAATTGTATTTGAGCCATTGTCATCTGACAATCAACGTCATGTTCTACACTAGGACCTTTTCACCTGCTGTTCCTTGTGCATGTTTTTCTCCAAATATTGTCAGTACACCCTCCCCTGTTCCATTTTAATCACTGTACAAATGACACTTCTCATACAGCCTCTCCTGTGATCTGAAATAGCAGCACTCTTTAGTATCACCCACCCAGTTCTATGACATAACAAATAACGTAGATTTGCATAGCTGTGTAATTGCCTGCTGTGTATTCATCTGACATGCTGTGCATGGCAGGGTTTTTATTCCTATTACGTGCCTCAATTCACCTCCTCCCCATCACTTAGAACAGAGCATGGCAGAGCAGTCATTAGAGCAATAGGATAATAAATTAATAAGGAAAAGAAAGAATTTTGAAGGTGCCTTCCTATCCTAAACTTTTCATAATCATACTTATATTGACATAAAACTTCGAGCGGGATATATATAGTTCAGCTGGTAGTATGGTTGCCTAGCTTCCAACAGGCCTTATGCTAGGTTTCCAGTACCACATGAACCAGGCACTGTAGGGCATGCTTGTGGTCCCAGCAAGGGGGAAGTAGAGGCAGGAGGATTGGATTTCAAGGTCAAGATCATCTTTAACTGATATTAGTTTGAGGTTAGCTTGGGTTTCATTAGACTATAATCTACATTACCCAAATATAGTCTCAAGATAAATCCTTGTGAAAGGTCATACACCATCACAAAGGATGCGAGTTTCTTCCCCCTAATAATATACTTTGTTTATTCAGATATGTTGAAAGGTGTCTTATGTCACTGTCATGCGCTTTCAGTGAAAAGGAAATTTTATTCAGCTCTTGCTTTGAATAATAGTTGTCTATGTAAATATTCTACCTCTTCAGCACTTGGAAATGTTCCAAGTGGTAGAATTCTAAAGAAGATCAAGGAGAATTTTAGTCTTGCATTAGATTGCATAATAAAATCTTTACATGTATTTAAGAACAAACACACACACTTCCATTCATCCTCACTCTAGAGTGAGGAGTGGGAAGACCAATGTGGCCTTGGCAGCTGGTCTGAGATCCTGAGCTCCATGGTCATCCTGCTCACCATGGAGCAACCCTTCTAGGATGCTGAAGAAAGTATTAATTTTAACATCCCACTTGGCTCTTTCTACTGTGTCCATAGTGACAGTATTTGTTCCTATCCCTGTTTGCTTGGTCTACCTCTTCGTTTACTCCTGACAGACAAAGTACCAGGAATTCAATAAATCATTATCAATTTCCCTAAATGATCAACAGTTACTGACAGACTATCTCCTTGGCTAAAAGGTTTTACTTCAACTAGATTATAGAATTTCCTTGGCAATAATTATAAATAAAAACTCCTAAGGAACAAAACACTTACCCCACCCCCAAAAAAGACTTCAACACTCTGTTATTCTTTATGTTCAGTAAAATCTGATGCAAGATGACTCAATGGAAAAAGGTCCTTGTTGTCCAACTAGTCAAACCTTGTTCTTAGAGTTCACTCCCTGAGATCCACGGAAAGTCAATGAGGTGATAACAAAGTAAATTTCCCAGTACAAGATTCTGTTCATGGTATTTTTCAGTCCTAATAATTTGGCATATGAAGAAAATTTTTCTTTTAAAATATGGCATTAGGAAAAACCACATATTTCAATAGAATCATCACATTCATCTCATGGAGACTGACAATACAGTGTATATATTTGATCTGAGCTTTGAACTATTAGTTGATTTACTGAAGAACTCAGAATATTCCCAGTGTGACAGAGTCAAAAAGACTTTGTGAGAAAGGTCATACCTGATAGGAGCCAACTGCATATCTTTCGAGAATTTACAAATACATCAAAGCATTTTAATGTAAAATTATAATTTACAAATTAAAATTTTATTTTTATATTATTTTCAAAACAATTGTGGTGAAAACCAACAGTGCTTTGTGCAAAGACAATGAAGAACTCTAGCCACGGGGCTCAGGCTGCATCTTATGGAAACTGCCATCACCTGATTCATGATGTTGAATATCAAATTATAGTCTGATAGGTCCAAACAACAGGAGTGCTTTTCCATATTGTAACAATAACAAAAAAGACAATGAAATGGGAAAGAAAACTTCTTATGACACATTGTCATATGTCACCATCAGGTCATACTTCATTTTGTAATTGGAGACAGTCTAAGAAGAGATTTGGGAGAATCATCATATCAAAATTAAACATTGAAACTCGAATCACCATTCTGATGTGCTATGATTATTGAGAGAACATTGTCAGGGCAATTTGAAATTTGATTCTGTAAAAACAGAATTCAGTTTGAAACAAAATCAACGTTATAATCTTTTGTGGTGCTAATAATGCATTATGCTTATTGAGTTTAGAATATTTCTTAGAGAGGAGGGAGGAAAGAAAAAAGAGAAATACATGTCATTTGTTTCACTTATCTATATTCTGGACTAAATTTAAAGACCAATTTTCATCTATTCTTGATTTCTGCCAAGTCTATTTTACACCCAGTCTGTTTTCCTGATCATGTGTTAGATGTTGCCAAAGAGGAACAGATGTCAGTTCTTGACCAGACCATGTGAACTCCGATTCCTTGCATATTCCATACTTTGTCTAGCATCACCCATTCTCTTGCTGCCTTACTCCACTTCCGTCCCCTCTCTTCTCCTCCTCTTCCCTCCTTTCACTTCCCTTTTCTCCCTTCCCTTCTCTTTCCACTCCCCCTCTTTCCCTTCCTCTCTTTGTCCTCTCTCCCTCACTCCCTCCCCTCCCCCTTTCCTTCTCCTTCCATGTGTGTGTACCATATTTAGCTTCACCCAGAAGGAAGGCACCTCACTTGAGGAATTGTGTCCATCAGATTGGTATATAAACAAGTCTCTAGAATATTTTCTTGATTGATAATTGAAAAAGAAAAGCCCACCTCACTCGGGAAGGCACCATTTCTGGGCAGGCGAGCTCAATCCATATGAAAGGTGACTAACTCACTGAGAGGATAAATTTAATTAATGATAAACAGTAGCAAAATTATAGTAACTGTTATGGAGAAATACATTTCAAAGTGCAGCATCAAAGATTTGGTATGTCTTTGAATTCTTTACCAATGAGAGTTTGCTGTTCTTCCTGAGGATTTGTGTTTGGTTCCTGGCACCCACATAGGGCAGGTCCCAACAAACTGTAACTTCTGCTCCAGGGCACCTAAAGCCATCTTCTGACATACATGGGCATTCCACACACACTTCCATACACTAGTGCACAAACATACTCACCATACACCTAATAAAAATAATTTTTAATCTATCCCCAGTTTAATTCATGGTTATTAAAAGAATAAGGGTAAGCATTAAAATGGTTAAAATCACCTTTGGGAGTTTTTTTCAAACTTTTGTTCTACGATAAGAATTGTGCAATCAGTTTCTCAGTGTTAGTTTTACATCAGGATATCTTTCTGAAGCTTTTGCTCGCTTTTCACAACATTTATAAATCCTGCTGCTTGTCTCACTAGATAATAGTTGGTAGACTAGACTATATCTGAAGTTGACACTCGCAGTAATATTGTTAATTCTTTAGTTTTGGTGGATGTTTGCTAATACAATCCAACAGCAGTTTACTGTACTTCTGCACTTGATCCAGTCAAGGTAAGTTAAAACTGTCTTTTCAACGCCAGAACTCTATTTAGAAATAAGGTCGAATCTGTCAAAACTGGGCTGGATCTTTTGTTGAGATGCTGAAAATAAATATTTAGATAACATAAGACCAGCAATGATTTTCATCCTCACATAATTCAGGAGAATCCACAGGCTCTCTTCTGGGTACATCACCACTCAGTGGCAAGCATGAATCCGTAGCCTCTCTTCCAGAAACATCACCATGCAAATTTTGTTGGCTAGTTTCATGCAGATTTCAGTAAATTGTGAAAATCATTTAAAGTTACATTAATATTTTTCTTAATGAAAGGCTCACAAATATAACAGGCAGAAAGATGCTTCTGTTAGACTAGAGAAACACATATTTGTGCATTAATATTTGGGTTCATATTCCTAATTTATTTCCTTGGGTATTTTATACCTCACATTTTCCAAACTTTAATATGGTTATTGTTAAAGAACAAATGAGTAATATGAGGTATGTCCTTAAAGGACATTTTCATCGTACCAGGCAGAATGTGAGCAAATGCCTCATGACTGCTCAGTGGAATCACATCCCTGAGACAGACATATTGTCTGCTTCACACAAACACTCCCACCAGCCTCTGCTGTGACTATTCATAGAACACACAGACTCTAACAATGGCATTTGTTTCCAAGCAGCAAATAACTTCCCCTGGGCTTTTGAAGTAATATTTGAAATTCTTTTTCTTCTTTTCTTGGTCTATTTTAAAATGCTTATGTCTCAAATCTTATGAGTTATTATCTTATTTTTTCCTTACAGTAATTTTTGCATGTCATAGTAAGCTTTAAAAATACTGTTTTTATTTAAACAGAAACTACAATATTGTTTTAAAGTTGTTTGGACTGTAAATCTTCTTCGAGAATTTTACTCAAGCCATCATATTGCCTTCTTTCAAAGAAAAAAGCCATGAGATGACTTGACAATATCCATTCCAGATTTTTTTATCTTAGCCTCTTCATTTCTGTGTGCCTAAACATAATTTTTAGTTCAAGTATTTAAACCATTCTTAAAATTATTTGTATATGATCTCCCATTAACCAAGCCTACCAGCATATATTTGTTATATATGCCCAGTAGACTACTTAAAAGAGGGCACAATATGGATATACTAGTCTATAAAGAGATTAGATAAAAGTATCTATATTAGTTAATACCCCAAATGCTAACGTTTATTCCACGGTAAACTACAGTATTTAATAATGCTTCTGTGAGTTTAGTACTCTATACATATTTATTTTATTTATTTTTTCCAATCAGAGCTCTTTAAGGAAAGAAACTCTGTAAGGCATGCTTCAAAAGATAAGCAGGACATCTCTGAGCAGCCCAGGCTGGCCTGAAACTTTTGAATCTATTGCCTTGTGCCCTGGGTTCTAGGATAGCAAGGATGCTTTATCATGTCCAGATTATAATACAATTTTAACTCTTGTCTTTTTAAGTCACGTTAATTGAATTTGACCAAGTGTGTGTATCCAGATATATTATGATTTCAGATAATATTTCCCGGAGCATACTAAGTCGTGGAGTAGATTCTTTTCCACCACATTTTAAATACATCTAAATGGAATAATTCCACCTTCTTTCAAAGGGAGTCTCTCTTAGGAATCATTACTGATACCCACTGTTGGTTTCTTTCCATCACAACATCTTTTTGGACTACTTTCATTCTTGTGGTTTTATCAGAGAATTATATGAGAGTTTTGCTCTGTTTCTTTTCTTTTTCTTTTTTTTAAACCAGGGTCATTTTATTTCAGAAGGTTCCCTTATGCAGTTACAACAATTTGATTAAACTACGTTACTTGGGCAAGTAAGTTTTAATGATTATTGAAATAAGAATTTCAACAAAGTTGTCAACACCTGTTTTGTAATTTGTGAATACCAGGATTAACTGTTGAAACATTATACCTTAATTTTAAAAGTGTGTTCAAAAGCCTAAGCTTTTTGATAGGTAAATAATGAACCAATGAGTCTAGCTAATAATGTCTATATATTAGGATATCACAGCAGACTAGCAAAGATAGTACATACTGTCACATTCAGGATGATAAATTCTGTAAAATTGTGCTGAATAAAGATGATACCTTTTTGCAAAGTTGCTATAGTTACTGACTGCTGCTTTGTGGGAATTTCACTTTTCTTCATAATATTAGATACCAGACCTTAAGTCTCATATTATAGTATTCTTAAATCTTTCCTTTGAAAATAACCTCCTTGTAAGAGATTCTCTATTATTCATCCAGTCTTTTTCTTTCTTCCACAAGTAATGTATTTTGGACAAAGCAGAGGGCAAAAGCATTAAGCATATATGATTCTCTTCAGTAGATGTAGGGCAGAATTTTTGATGCTGACCCCATTGTTGCTTTTCGATTGATAGGAAATAAGATGGTATCACTCTTTAGAAAAGGCAATGTATTCTCAACTGGGAAACTCTATCTAAAACAAATGTTACTGTACCAATGGCTTTCCACATGTTATTACTGCTCAGTGTCGGGATGTGTAATGCATATCTGGGAAGATGCAGTTTCAAACAGCCACAGTTCCCATGAGTCATTACTACAGTTTTACTGAGAGAGATTGTGGTTTTGGGAAGCATAGGTCAGATTCACTATCGACAAGCACAGTACAGTTTTTGAGGCCTTAAGCATGAATATATAGTCTCTGGACTCTTTGTTTTTATTTCCATGTTTGCGGTGATACGGGAAAGGTATTCTCAACATTGAAGGTATTTATGGTTCATTTGAAAATTCCTTAATATGCATCTTCTCTGAATACCTAAGTAAATGATACTGTTAATTGTATGAAAATGTTCATTTTATAGTATTATGCCTTCATTTGGGTGTTGTATTATTATGGCTCTCTAGTGGAAGAGAAATATGTGTATACCTACATACACACAAATATATTTTTAAAGGTATGTTAGTTGTCATATATAATATAATCAGAATAGTCTGTCAACAGCTATCTCTGTTCACAACACTGGGTACCCCAGCAGTCCCAAAATTGTGTCAAAGGCTTGGAAGTTTCTTGGAGAGCCACAAGTCTTCAGCCCATCTTTCAATCCCAGAGGAGCTGGTTCTAATTTCTGCTGAAGAATGAACCCCAACAATAATAACAGTTTAGATGAACTTGTCAACAAGAGTGAAACCTGAGAGAACCAAAGAAGAAAAGTTTACTTTCTTCCCTGTCATTTTATATGAGCTGCTACAGAAGGTGCTGCCCACATTTGGGGTGGGTCTTCCCACTTGGTTACCACCCACACGTGCCAACAGGCCAGCCTGGTGTATACAGTCCTCTACCAAGGCTCTTTTCCCAGGAGACTGCAGGCTGAGTCAGTTGACTACTAAACCTAAGCATCTGGAATGTCTACATCACAATAAATTCCTGTCAGGTGCAACTTTGTTTTATCATCTAGCTACATTGTTAATTTTCATTAACTCCTGTACATCTTAAATAAAAGTATTTTACAAATAATGCAATAAACAATGGGCTAACATAGTATGATATCTGCACATGAAAAAGGCATGGTTAAAGCTTTTCAATAACTAGTGTATATTGAGTAAATATTTAAATTATACCTTATTACACATTATGAAGTATACCTTACAAGATGTGCATTTCACAGGCAAGTGACTGAGGACAAGAGGGATTGTATGGTTTGCTGAGAATCAAAAATAGTTAAATGTAGAGACTAAACTAATATGATCGTAATGCATAAAGAAAAAAAGCTTGCTATGTTACTTAGACAGTATTTCAGAATAAGCTGAAGTGATTAAGTATACAGATAATATGGACAATATGACAATATAACAAACTGGTTTGTGAATGCGATAAATAAAATGGGAAATGAAGACTGAGATCAGCCAAATGGAAGTCTAAGATTTTACTACTGCCCCTTCACTGACATCAAACCTGAAAAGAAATTTCTCAGCTAAATTCATCAGCTCTCTGCAAAGGTCAGAAATTCATAACAACAGGATAAATTGTCATTTGGGAATATTATAGAGATCAGTATCAAAAATCAGCATAATACACATTAATACAATGAATAAAAACATACATAAACGTTCAAGAGAGTCATGTAACAAACTTTAACTCACCTTTGAAGAAGAAAAAGGAAGAGTTCAGGAAGTGAGGGAAGTGTAACTTCAAACAGAAACATTTTCAAAACAACAAACTTCAGTGGTAAAATCTGAATGTTTTTCACCTAAGATTACGATCACAAGAATGCTTGCTTTTTCTGTTGCTATTCAATACTGTAGAAGTTCCACCCCAATAAATTAGACATAGAAAATGAAAGCAATTCTTTGGGCTGAAAAGAAGAAGCATCGCTCTTCACAGACACTATGATCACAAAATATAAAATAAAGATCATACATGGGAAAGCTCCCAAACTCAAGCATATCATGAAAACTGCAAGTTATGGTGCACACACACACAAAAAAAAAAACAAACCAGTTGATTCATACACCTGCATTTACTAATCAGAAAAGGAAATAATGAAATGTTCCCATTAGATTATCATCTTAAAACGTTTCTAAAAAGCAGTTAATATCATGATTACATAGAGAATTTCTGTAATTTATCAAAGAAAATCTATTTTAGTTCCGCTCAGGTGAACTTTAAGAATAGACTTGTTAATGGCTAATGTATGAAAAGATGCTAGGAATCATCAGTTACTAGGGAAATGTTAACTCCAAACAATATGGTAAAGGAAAAGTTTAGTGAATAATTTAGAATAAGCAAATCCATGGAAAATTCTAGAGAGACACCAGATCACCCACCACCAGGAGCTGAGTATGGAGCATAGTGGTAATTAAGAATGGCTGTTTAGTCATTACAGAGTTTCTGTTTAAGGGGATTAAGGCTTGGGAATCAGATTGCACTCTGTTTGGAGAATGACTATGACAGCTGCACTTTTGGTTTCGTGCGAGTTTAAGCTTGTAGCAAGCAAAGTTAAAAGGACCAACAGCAAGTAATAGAGACACAGCAGAACATCATCCAGTCCAACCTGGTGCTTAAAACAACCAATAGAAATAACAGTGAAAGTCCTGCGGAAATAACAACAGAATCTCCCAGCAGAGCCCTTAGCAGGGAGCTTTCTCTCCACCATGAGCTTTAAGCATTTTATGCTACAGGATAAACAGTAGCGACTTCTATTGGAAATGGCTTACCTCCTTGCTGTTCCAGAAGATACAATGTTTTCAGTCCCTTTAATTATTTGCTGTTTGTGTTCTCTTTCTGACCAGAGGCAAGAAATTTTGAGGATATAACATGGTTGTCAGACTCAAACAAGCTTGAGTCAGAAACAGGGAAGGGACGAGTCTCCTGTTCTCAGAGTCCACTCTCAGAGAGCAAAAGGAGGGCGTGAGGATGACTCGTTTTCCTTTTCATTACAGCTGCTGGTGTTTTTGCATTTGTTGTGAACCCAGCCAGTGCCACAGAATTACGTGCTTAAATAGTTAGAAGACCACATTTTGTTTTGTTATTTGACCACAATAATTTTAAGTAAAATAGGGGCTGAAGAAATGGCTCAGTGGTTGTTCTTTCAAATGACCCAGTTCAAATCCTGGCACCCGCATGGTTTCTCTCAACTGTCTGTAACTCCAGGGGATTGGAGACCATCTTTCAGCCTCCACATGAAAAATACTTTTACAATTAAACTAAAATACATCAAAATGAAAAATACTTTGAAAGCAGAATTATATCTTAAGCAAAGTTTCTTTGGAACTAACATGTATTACTTGCCCAAAAGTCAGTGTAAAAGTGATCTCATGTAAGCATTTCAAATTATGTGAAAAGATATAAGGAAAATGAAATCTGTTTTTCTTACAGGATCCCATTATAAACTTGGTCTCAGAATTCAGTCCTGTTACCTCTCAGGATTACTCACTGTAGATGAAATAATCACTCTTAACACATGCATTTTTTTCCTAACCAAATGAGACCACCCAGCATATTTTTCTAAGACATTTTTTAACTTGATCATATATGAAAGATACCTTCCAATATTTGCTTATAGATACATTGCTTTTAATAACTATGAGAGAGTGTCGAATAATGTAAAAGGCTCACAATGGAAATCTTGCCTTTTCCTATGTGTGGGAGAGTTGTGTATGTCTGTGGAAAGTGAGAACATAACCTAATATTGCATCTTGAAACTTTCAGTTTAGTTCCTAATCCACCCTCTTCCAAATATAGCTCATTCAAACTTAAAAAAGAAACTAACTCACTGATGAATGAAGGTCCTTGCCAGTTTATGCCTTTTGGAGAAAGACCTTCAACCCAAAGCAGTTTGTACAGTTCTGTCTTAGAACTAGCACCTAGGATAAACACAATATTCATCATTCAGTTATTATTGTGTTAATGCAACACACTGAAATGATCCCTAGTACTTTTGTGGTTATTAATGAAAACTTAAAATCATAGCTTGTGAAATATTGAGATAAGCAATTTTAAAAATATTAATGCCTCAGATGGATGGTGGTGACCCACACTCTTAATTCCAGCACTTGGTAGACAGAAACAGGAGGGTCTCTGTGAGTCGAGGCCAGTCTGGTCTAAAAAGTGAGTTCCAGGACAGTCAGAACTATTACACAGAGAAACTCTATCTCCAAAACCCTATAAATAATAAATGAACAAACAAAGATAGGTAGGTAGATAGACAGACAGACAGATAGATGATAGACAGATAGATAGATGATAGAAAGATAGATAGATAGATAGATAGATAGATAGATAGATAGATAGATAGATAGATAGATATAAGATAGATAAATAGATAGATGGATAGATAGATAGATAAAATTGATGCCTCAAAGCACTCCACTCACCCAGATAGCTTACTAAATGCTTCCTATATTGAGCGAAACTTAAAACTTAAAAGTTTTGCAACCCACAATCAAATATACATTGTGAGAGTTCTTTTCCTATGCACTACTGTGTGTCAGGTGATCTGTGGGAGAAAGATTTATCACATCTTCACACTATTGTGGTACTAGTGTAATATAAAGACTTAACAATCTAAGTAATGTTAGATATACTAAGAAATGATTATATGTCCTTAGAAAAATGGTTACTTCAGAAATACTTTGACATATCTTTCTAGGAAAAATGTAGTTTTCACAAGCTAACATTGATAGGAAATCAGGTTGTTGATTGGTTATATAAGAAAATATGGTTCATTTAATTTCAGATTGTTTCTGATAAGATACAGATAAAACAGATAGCTTCTAAAAGAATGGATGGTTGGTCCATTATATTCCTGCGCACAGTGACTGGTTGTGCTCCTTAGACCATTCACATCTCCAATGGCTCGTATTCGTCAACAACTCGGAGAATTATTGAACATGTGATTTCACAAATTTCTTCTTGCAGAAAGGAAGGAAAGCCAATTATTTAGTAGACTGATCATGAAACTATAGTTGTTCAAAGCTAAATACTACCTAATGTTTTATAATACCACTTTTGGGTATATATCCAAAGGATGCTCAATTGTGCCAGAAGGACATGTGCTCAACTATGTTCATAGCAGCATTGTTTGTCATAGCCACAACTGGAAACAACCTAAATGCCCCCTGACCAAAGAATGGATAAGGAAAATGTGGTACATTTACACAATGGAGTAGTACACAGCAGAAAAAATAAAGACATCTTGAATTTTGCAGGAAAATGGATGGAGCTAGAAAACATCATTTTGAGTGAGGTAGCCCAGACACAGAAAGACAATTATCACATGTACTCACTCATAAGTGGTTTTTAAACATAAAGCAAAGAAAGCCAGCCTACAAACCACAATCCCAGAGAACTTAGACAACAATGAGAACACTAAGAGAGACTTACATATTTGTAATCTACATGGGAAGTAGAAAAAGACAAGATCTCCTGAGTGAATTGGGAGCATGGGGACTTTGGGGAAGGGATGAAGGGGAAGGGAGAGGCAGGGAGGGAAGCAAAGAAAATTGTAGAGCTCAATAATAATAAGAAAAAAGAAAATAGTGTTGAAATTACTCAGTTCACCAAATGAACTCTTTTAAAGTGAAATGGGTTTATTTAAAAGAATATTTCTCACATCCATTTTAAGATGCCAGATATGAGCCACTAAATTTCAACTTTACAAAGTTTTGGTTGCTAAAATCATTATTAACTGGAAATATCAGTTAGTGAAGCTTTGGTTAATACATTGAGAAAATAGCATGAACCACACACTATGCCTTCTCATTGCAGAAAACAATCTAAGTTACATTTTATAGTTCTTATTTCCTCTAAATTTTGTTTAAATTTTTGATTTTCCTACCTGTACTTGTGCAAAAACTTATTCAAAAAAGTACTTCTGATTTGACATAATTATTCTTGGTCTTTGTATTTACCTGTTTTTATTTAATATTAGTTTTTATTTTAGTTTGTGTATGTGTATGTGTGCATGTTCACACATACACATTAGTGCTTGTCATTATATGTAGAATCCTAAAGCTGTTCTTTTACAAGCAGAGAATGTGGAATAGTGCCTGCCAGAGAATACATAGTAGTGGGGAAAGAAACAAGACAGAAAAAATAAATCAATGTGTGTAAACATATTGATTAGAAGGACAAATAAATTCTGATGATGTTTTGTGACAGTTAGTTGGCCATAGTTAAAAACAATGTAATGGGCATCTTAAAATAGCAAAAGAAGGAGATTATTTTGAGGTCTTACAATGGGAAATGAATGTTACAGAGGTTGGGTCATTACTCTGATTCCATCGTTTAGCACTATGTATATGTACTGAGAGAAAATTGTACCCCATAAATGTTTATTATATCATTTATAGCAGACATACCTACATACAGTGCACTTAATGTTGGTTTTGGCTAGCTCTGATGAACAATAAGGCCCAACTTTGAACACCATCTATTTCACTGACTATGTGAATACCTCCTGCCATACATTCTTTTTTGCTCATGTGTCTATTACATTAACTGTCTCTATCAGCTACAGTGTTTGAAAATGTGTTTCATCTACTGTATTTCTATTTTCCTATGTTATTACCTCATGGTTATTTTAATCTCTCTTAATAACAATACAATGCATTGTTAGTGCCTTCTTTTATACTTGATACTTCTGTGTAATTTATGAAATATTTACCTGCTATAGTGATAAAATCTTTTTTCTAATATGTGGGAAATGAATACACATAACAAATCTCACATTTAATACTTCTATATGGGAGCTTGAGAGATGGCTTTGTGGTTGAGAGGAACAACTGAATCTACAAAAAATCTGAGTTCAGCTCCCAGCACCCATGTTGCCTAACTGGAAATACAGGTTCAGGGTATGTCACAGATGGTAGCCTCCTTCGGCACCAGCATGCATATAATATACTTCCAAAGAAATATCCATGTGTGGACATAATTAAAAGTTGAGAAATTCAAAACAACAACAAACAATTTTTGGATGATTAGTCAATGGACTTGCACTTTTGAAAAGACAGACACCTCCCTCTCTGTACTGTGCAATCAACCTTACCATAAATCAGCTTTCTCTAGATGTGTAAACCTGTTCCTGACTTCTCTGTTTTGTTCTGATTGTTTTGCTAAGGCCTGTGTCAACATTACGGTTCTTAATCATCACTGATAACATAAGGATCAGAATTTGCCTTGTTCTTTATATTTATCGACTGCTATTTTAAGTCAATTTTGTTTCTGTTAATCAGTTTATGAACTTTCTATGATTTTGTTCTGGAATTTTGATCAGAATTACAAGGACTTAAATTAATTATGTCAGAATTAAATGAAGAATTTAAGCCTCTGCCTCAATCCTTCTAATCTCTACCCTTTTATATCATTATCACTTTCCTAACCTGACTACCAGAAATCATTGTGGTTTACTGTGTAGATGGAGAAGGTAAGAAAATTTTTCCTAAGAATTTAATACTGTGATTTTTTTAATTTTTATTTTTTATATTTATTTATTTGTGTGTGTACAGAGACACATGGGCACATGTAGAGGTCAAAAAACAACTTGTGTCAGTAATTTCCCTCCTTCAATCTTGTGAGTTATGAAGTCAAATTCAGGTCAATATCCTTGGTACAAGCATCTTTATCCAGAGAACCATCTCACCAGTTCTTGAATTCCCAGTTTAATTTCTAGTGCCTCAAGGACATTGTATTTTCCACCTGATCCTGGTCTGTAGTGCCAACGGTTTTCTTCTTAAGGTTTAATGTCTTAGGAAAACTGTCAAAGATACCTGCAGAGAGGGAGAGAAGTGAATTTTCATGTTTGCTTCTCCAGAACCAAGGAGAGGTTTTAAGAGCAACCGTCTGAAAACCTAGGGCATCGCTGTACATAAAAGGGTATTATACAAAGAAAAAGTGAACATTCTCCTATCTTCATGACAGGATGTAGTTTGGTAATTTTGTAGCAGAGAACAAGGGACTGGCAGGTGGGCTGCTACCTGAAGGCCACTGCCTTCTATGAAAAATGCATTCACTACTGCATTTTCAAGTTTCAAATTCTTGAGAAAGACTGCGCTAGTTCCTAAAACAGACTCTGGTTTTTAAAAATACTGAGGAAGCAGAGCTAAGGGCTGGAAGTTACCAAGCTTCTGAAGTTCACACTCTAAGGAAAGCACCGTGCAAGTCAAATTTGTGCTTAGACCATCTCAAAGGCAGGATGAGAAGAGATCAGTGTGTAAGAGTCAGGAAGAGGCAGGGTGTGAAGGACAGTCAAGCAGCTGGAACATTAACTGCCAGGGTTGGTAGCGGGACTGCTCTCTTACAGCGCTGGCCTCATGCTCAGTGACAGCCAGCCACACTAGTAACTTTAATGGTTTTTAGGTTGTGTCTGGGTTGTTAAAAGTGTAATTATGTTGCAATGATTAAAAGCAGCTTTTCTTTGTAGTCCTTATGCTTTTTACAGTAGTTCCATCTGCTGCCTTATTTCCCTGGTTGGAACCTCCATTACTCTGAGGAATGAGAGTGATGATAAGGGTATTATTTTCATGTTTTGAATTGTTGAGTGTAATAGTATAGCTTTTAGTAAATGTTTTATCACATTAAGAAAATTTTCCTTTTAGCAGAGTAAATTTATTCATTTATTTATATCATTTTCTTCTATTGAAAACTATAGGAATGTCACCAGTTACTTCTTATCTGCATACGAATAAGTCTTAAAGATAATTGTCTAGAGTTCATAGATCTTGATGTAGATTATATTCTCTTATAGACTATTTTATCATGCATATTGTTCTAATTATTTATGCCACTAACTATAGACATCAGTTCTAGCACTCAGTGATTTAACTAAGGGTCATTTATTTATCATTATGATGATTTAGGGACTATTTTCAGAATGTATTTATTGCAGTTAGCAGGTCCTGCTTTGTCTTAATTCCACCTAACAGACTCAACATCTGTTGGGCGCCCAGCATCTCCTGCTAGACCATATGGCCGTGTCTGGAAAAGGAGATGGTAGAAAGAGAGAGCGCATCACTTACTGAAAGTCTCATACATTTCCTCTGAGATGATTCACAGTGCTTTCTGCTAAATTCCAATGGCAAGTTTCATTTGTACATTCCTTCATGTGTAGAAAAATGCAGTCTAACTGAGTGATAGAAACAGGAACATAGAAGACAAGTCTTGATGAATATCACCCATTTTACTGCCATCTTCTACCCAACACATTGAACATCTAGGATTAACACACACACACACAAACACACACACACACACACACACACACACACACACCTCTAATAAAACAAATAGAACAAAATAGAAAACAATTCTCACATCTCTACTTAGTCTCAGTTTAAATTCTGCTCTACATAAAGACAAAATAAATAATGTCATTCCTTCACAAAAAAAAAATGTTTTATTTCTAAGTATGTGTTTGGGTTTGTTGTGTGGGTACAGGCACCAAAGGAAGTCAGAAGAAGGTGCCAGATCCCCTGAAGGTAGAAAGTTATGGCAATTATTCTTTCTTTTTCTTTGTTTGTTTGTAGTTTTTGTGACAGTTTCTTTATATAGCCTTGGCTGTCCTGTATTAGTTTTATAAACCACGCTGGCCTCAAACTCACAGAGATCTGCCTGCCTCTGCCTCCCGAGCATTGGAATTAAAGTTGTGTGCCACCACCACCAAGCATTCTTGACCACTGAGCAATCTCTTTGGTCATAACATATCTTTTTCCTAAGTGGAATTTAAATTGAAATTATTTTTTTCTCTAAAATTTAATAACACCCTAAATTTGTTCACATTTTAATGTTTTGCTTAGGAAAAAATGATGGTGCTAATTAAAGCTCTTAAAATTCTTTTGGAACTAGTGATTAAAAAACAGAACTGTGGTTTCTTTTGTAATTCCTCTTTTCTCTTGATAGATTAGATAGATAGGGTTATAACTTTCTTTTAGAGATCTACGAAAGCAAAAATCTTGCATTTTCCCCTCAATTTTCAATGCGACACAGTGCAAAGGTTAATGTACTTAAGATCATATTTTCATTAAGGATTTTTTTACATGAAATTTTGAAAATGTGTATAGGTGTTTGGCCCGCATCCATGCTTGTGCACCACACGCATGTAATCCCCATAGAGGTCAGAAAGTGGAGCTACAGAGAGTTGTTAGCTATGATGCATGTGCTGGGCACCAAACCCTGGTCCTCTGCAAGAACAAGTAAGTGTTCTTGTGACATCTTTTCAGCCCCTGAGTTTTTAATAATGCTTATTCCCATCATAAATTAGTCTAAAGATTTGAAACATCAAGAAACAATGTATTAACTTTCTCTTGTAAAAGGTAGATTAACAAACTCCATAGAGATAGTTCTGTCTAGAAGGAATGTACTGGTGTCAAGTTTAAAGCAAAATAATGAAATAGTAACTCAAGGAGAAAGTTAATGATGACATTTTGAGGACCTAGAGAAGAGCACATGAAGTGAAGTGACCCATTCACTGAAAAATATCCATTTTGCTTGCAAATGTTATCATGCTCTGTGTGTGTGATGTGTGTGTGTGTGTACGTGCATGAGAAAGAGAGAGAGAGAGAGAGAGAGAGATCTTGTTACTAATGATGAGTTATGCTTCCAAATAATATAAATATAATATTTATACATGTAGTATACTTTGTGTGAATAATATAGTTCCAAAGAAATAAGCTTTGAAGACAAAAGATTTACATTGGCAATTTTAAGTCTGAATTTTATGTAGCCTTGTTATTTTTCTGGGAGGTATAAATTTCACATTATTAGACTAGTACTCAGCAATATAAAAAAGTGTTTCTTATGTTTGACTTTGCAGTCTGTAGATGTTTGTATGCACTGTAACACAATGGAAAGAAAAGGTGTGGATTGTGAACTAGACTGAAATTATACAGAAAAATTATTCAGGCAGGCCTTATTTAGTAAAAGCAATATTAGTTTTGTAGCTAAAACTAAACTCAAGAAAACCTGTTAAATACTGTAATGAACTTATATAAATTGACAGATATCTAGTATTGAGAGTGCAGAATGCATGGGGGCTAAGCGTGCAGATATGGAGTTTTGGTAAAGTGCCTTTCTGGGCTCTTAAAGCCTTAGGATTGGTTCCACAGCACTGTTTTAAAATAAAACACAGTTTGGTGTTCACTTTTAATAGTTTAACTAATGTCAATATAAAATGAAAAAAATTTAAAATTATTATAAATCTAAGATCAGTTAAAACTATCAGAAAAGTTAATGCATTATGTTCAAATTTTTACTTAAACAGAACTATTTTTTACATTTTTATAAACTGCTTTATGGAACACTTTTAGTATTAATTTTATATATGGAAAACATATTTCTAGATTGCTAAAGAATATCATCTAAAATGATATTTTCATAGTATAAACCTTGAGTTTACTCACAGTTTTCATTTTAAGGAAAAAAAGTGAAATGCTTTTGTATGTTATCCTATCACAGAAAGTGATTAACTGTTTATTATTATAGTCATTTTTTAAATCAAAGAACTATATTTTCCTTTTTATTGAAAATAGATTTTTTTCCTGACATAATATATCCTGATGATGGTTTTCCCTTCCTCTACTCCTCTAAGGTACCGCTTCCTCCCCTTCCCTCCAGATTGACTCTTTCTGTCTCTCACTAGAAAACAAATATGATATTAAGGGATAATAAAATAAGACAAAAACTACAACATTGTAATTGAACAAAATAAGCAAAGAGAAGGAAAAGCATCTCATAAAGGTACAAGAAATAGAAACTCTCTCATTCACACACGTAGGAATTCCATAAAAACACTGGACTGGAAGTCATACTATAGGCAAAGAACCTAGTGCAGACCTGTGCAGGTCCTGTGCATCCTGGCTCAGTTCCTGTGAGTTTATATGAGCTCTGATTGTGATGATTACAGGTCCTTATTTTCTTTGTGTCCTCCACCTCCTCTGGCTCTTACACTCTTTCTCCTTCCTCTTCCTTGAGGCACACTCAACCCTGAATAGAGTATTTGATGAAAATATTCACTTAGTGGTCCAGGTCTTTCACTCTGCATAATGTCTGGCTGTGGGTCTCTGTATTTGTTACCATCTGCTGCAGGAGGAAGCTTGTCTGATGATGGTTGAGCAAGGCACAGATCTATGAGTAGAGCAGAGTGTCATTAGGAGTCATTTTATTAGCACGGTTTTGTTGTTGTTTGTAGTATTTGATTTTACTGTGAGTCACTGGCATATCTAGTCTCATGTTCTAGGTTGTCCAAGCAGGGTCAGCTATGGGTTTCCTCTCATTCATTGGCCTTTAGTCAAATCAGGTATTTGTTGGTTATCCCCAAGAGCTTTGTGCCACCAGTGCACTAAGATATCTTGCTGGCAGGACACCATTGTAGATCACAGGAGTTTTGGCTGGGTTCATGTTTATGTTTCCCTTTGGTAGCATATAAAGTACCTTCTTAACATCAAAGACACTAGAGCATAGGGGTGAAGGCTCCTTGTAGGCACCAGCTCACCTATTCCATATTCAGAGAATTGTGTAATTGTTGTCTTCAGTAATGGGACCTGGATGTCGGTATTCAGATAACAACCTATAGTCTTGGTAGTAGCCTGGAGCCTGGGCTGTTTAGGGATTCCCATAGAACCCCTTTAGCCTGTAACTAGATTAGATGTAAGCCAATCCCAGTATTGGAAGCTTCATTTAGTGACAAGAAATGGCCATTTGGGGTGCTGTCTTTATTATTTGGTCATTTCATTAAGATTGCCTTTATATATGTATATATTTTAGGAAGGTTTTACTATACTAGGTTTCCATACTGCCCCTTAAAATTTAACTGTCTCTTCTCGTATTCCCTCCTTCAGCCCCTCTTCATCCACACTTGATCCTCCCATCCCCACCTCCATCCATTCATAACTATCTATTGTATTTTCCTTTCCTAACGAGATCTATCTGTTCCTCCTAATAGCTGCGTCTATACCTAACCTTGAAGCTTGGTTATCATTGACTTAACAACTAATATCCACACATAAGTAAATACATACCATATTTCTCTTTCTGATTGTGGTATACCTCACTCAGGGTGATTTTTTTTTCTAGTTCCATTCATTTACCTGTGAATTTAATTACATCATGATTAAATTTTTAATGGGTGAGGAATAATCAATTGTCTAAATTGCTACATTTTCTTTATCCATTCATCTGTTGAGGAACATCTATGTTGTTTCCAATTTCTGGTGATTATGAATGGATTACCAATGAACAATGTTGAGCAAGTGTCACCGGTAGGATGAAGTGTCGTTTTGGTGCATACCCAAGAGTGATATAGCTGGATCTTGAGGTAGATTAATTCCCATCATCCTAATGAGCTGCTACACTGATTTCCATAGTGGCCATGCAAATTTGCACACTCACCATCAACGAATGAGTGTTCCCCTTACTCCAAATCTTCACGAGCGTGAGCTGCCACTTGTTTTATTGATCTTAGCCATTCTTACTGGTGTATGATGAAATCTCAGTGTAGTTTTGATTTTCATTTCCCTAATGGCTAAGGATCTTGAACATTTCTTTGTTTCTCAGCCATTTGCGTTTCCTTTTTTTGAGAATTCTATTTAGATCTGTACCCAAATTTTTCATTGGGTTATTTGTTTTCTTATCTAGTTTCTTGAACTCTATATACATTTTTAGATATCAGCCCTCTATTGGATGCAGAGTTTGTAAAAAATCATTTCCCACTTTATAGGGTGCTGCTTTACCTGCATGACAGTGTCCTTTGTTGTGGAGAACTTTTTCAGTTTCATAAGGTCCCATTTATTAATTTTTGCTCTTATTGCCTGTTGAGAACTTTTCTTTCTTGTGCCAGTGAGTTCAACACTATTCATCACTATCTTTTCTCTCAGGTTCAGTGTATCTTGGATTTTGTTGCGGTCTTTGTTCATCTGAAGTTAAGTTTTATGCAGGGTGACAGATACTAACCTATTTGGATTTTTATCCATGCAGGTGTCCAGTTTGACCAGCACCAAAAGAAGATGCTCTTTTTTTCCAGTGTGCATTTCTGGTTTCATTATAAATAGTAAACTGTCCATTGCTATTTATATTTATGTCCCAGTCTTCAATTTGATTCTGTTGCCCAATGTGTTTGTGCCAATATCAAGATGGTTTTATTACTATAGCTTTGTATAACACCTTGAAATTGGGGATGATGATGCCTCCTGTAGTTTTTGATGCAAAGATATAGATGTAGATACATAACATTGGGGAATTGATTTTGATAAACCTAATTCAAAATTTAAATTTCATAAATTCTGCACAATATTTTAAAGTCAGTTTTCATCAAAATTATGTTTAGTTTTGAGTGCTATATGCTCTCAATATATATTTTATTGAAGGGAAATATGTAATTTAGGATATTGTTTTTGCTTTGGTTCGGAGCTTTGCATTTAAATACCCTATATTCTAAATTTTAAGTATTCTTAACTACATAAAACAGCATAATTATTATTTGGCTTATAAATAGGTAGATTTAAACCACTCTCTACTGAAATCAGAATCTAACAGTCAGTTCTATTCCATAGAGCTTGATTTATCTCATGTATAGATTTCCCACAATTTAAAGATCCTGGGGTCTAGGCAAGAAAATCCCCTATATCCTTCCTGACAAAAGTATTCAATTTTTATCAATTCCATTCTTATTAGCATTATGAGAACCAAAACTCATGTTCAATTAGAGCGTCTATGACAAGTGAATGCCACCCACTCAAAATAAAAGCACCATCTCTCTGAAAACTTACACCTGACCTCTTTCACCTTTCCAGAAACACAGTTGCCTGAACTTTGCCACTTACTTTGGAAAAACAGAATGAGGGAAAATCTGCATGTCTTGCAACCAAATGCATTATGTGCGTTGTGAGTAAAAGAGGAGACTTCTTTAAACCAACATTGAAAGCTTATTTTTACTTCTCATGTAGCACAGCTTGTGTGGACTGCTGCGTGAAGGGCACTCAAAGACTCCAGAGTCCAGCGTGGTGTGGACACCTAGGAGCATCCTTGTGTGTAACCCAAGAAGGCAGGGTTCTTTTCTTGTAATTGGCACATTGATAAGCAGTTGCCTATGGGCACAGACACAGCAGATAAAAACAAGGGATCAAAGAATACTACTTATACTTTCTTTTCAGAAAGCCTACCACGGGACAAACAGCTGGGTGGAGAGTTGCTAAGCAAACAGGAGTCACCTGACCCCGGCAGCACCTTTCAACATTTGTCTATACTGTAAAGTACTATTCTTTACAGTGTTTGATTTCTCATATTAAACAAAAATATTTTCCTTTGTAAAAAAGTTCTTTAAAGTATTCTGTGGTTTGTGTATAAGAATTTTTAGAGAATAGTCTTGTAGAATTCAAAATTATATGATCTAGAGTATTGCCCACCCTTGATAGTAATTCATTGAAATATAGTAATAACTGCAAGAAAAGTAATGAACTGCCCTGCTGACTCATAAACAAAGCTTTGTAAACATTGGTTTCAATGCTTACATCAGTTAGATTCTCCAGAGAAGCTGAATGTGTGCCTGTGTATGTGTAAGTGCGTGTTTGTGTTCTGATAAGAAGAAATGGTTGATGTTTATGAACAAATATAGAGGAAGAGAAAGGCAAAAGAAGAGATACTGATTGATTTTAAGAAATTTTCTTAGGAAATTGTGGGGGTTGGCAGTTCCAAATCCTCTTGGACAAACCAGTAGGCTAGTGATTCTGTTAGAAGTTCAATGTTGAAGCAGAATCTAAAGCCTGAAAATCTGGGAACAATTTCTGGGCAGCAATTGGGAGGTAGAATCTTTTGTTCTCTAAGCACCCTTAGACTTTCAAAGCTATCCACAAACTGAATAGAGCCTTTCCAAATTATGAAGTATCATCTTCAATTGATTGCAAATGCCAATCAAATCTTCAACATGCCTTTAGAGCAACATCTGAACTAGTGTTTAACAAACTACAGAACACCATAGCTGGGCCAAGATATCACTGTATTTAACAGCAATTGTGCTTTACAAAAACAAACATAAATACTTGAAATTGTTCTATGTTCTTAGCATTATTTAAATGTCTCTCGGTGCAATAATCTTTAGGGAAATTGGAGGCCTCTGTTACAGCTTCCCAAAGACATCGTGTGACCTTGTCCCCAAGTAGATCTGCTGAAAGATCCTTAGAAACTATCAGTCATACCATTTATTGAATTCCTTGGTTGGCAAAGGGGAATGTGTACAAAAGAATGTGCAACTTCTTCATTATCCTTAATCAAATTCTTATAGTTCTATCATTTTAAAGAGCTGGTAGTTTCTCAGATCTCTAAGGGCTTCAAATCAGAGTGCTTGCAAAAAGACTGTATACAAAGACTACATAGATTTCTTTTGAGGGAAAAGCAGAAAGAGATTGAAACTGGAGGTTTCTCAGACACTGTGGTGCTCTAGGGTACAGTGTGGGGGTGGAGAGGCTTGTGTGTGGCAGACTCTGAGAATGATCAAAGAAACTGCCTGCCAAAATCCAAATCCATAGACCTTCGAAGATTTCTAAAGCTTCACAAGGCCCTGTGCTCACAGGAGAAATCAAAAGTGAAACTCAGCCCCAGGAGAGTGCCTTGGAGGGCTAGGAGTGAGGAAAACTTGAAAGTGGATAAATGTGTGTTCTGGGGGCCAGAACCTAACAAAGCTAGCATTGGTTTTCTCTATTTTAATTCTTATTAACCAAAAGTTTGTAACTCTCTTTGTTTTTAGACATATACTGGACAGTTTTGCTCAGATATATTTAAAAGTACTATTTGTTCCTTTTATAGCTACCGGCCTTAGGACAGAATCCGGAAAATGACAGCAGGGAAAAGTCGAAAACAGAACGTGTTCTTTTGAATTTGTGGAGCAGTGACTACTGGTTGCTTGTAAATTGTGGGATAAAATATGTTGATCACAATTAGTTAAAATTTATGGCATGTCTATGTGGTTCTATATATAGAGTTGAAGACAAGAGAAATGATTCCTAAACATTTTTGCGTTTTGCACTGTCTCACAGAGAATGGCCTTGGCGAGGTCCCTCAGCTTATTCCTAAGATTTGAAAAGTTTCATTTGTGCTTTTAAGTGGCATAGCATTAAAGGGGAGTGGTTCAATAATAGGCATATATTAATACTTTAATTGCTATCAGTTGATAAGGTAATCACTTCATTCTCACAAAAGTTACAGACTAAGAGGGAGCAAATTATGCATTCAGGGAAGAATAAAAGAAAGTAGAAATATAGAATTGGATCCTAAGGTGTCCAAGACTGACAGAACAGAGTTCAAAGAAAGAAAGCAAAACTGGAGTCCTTTGGTTCAGGAAAGGTGTGGAGATTGTAGCCCTTGATCTGGGCTTGAAAGAGCTCTGTATTTAAATAGGGAGAGATACCTATTCCATCCATCCTCAAGGGAGAATTTGCACTATCTGGCCACCCTTTCATCTTCCCATTTGATTGGGTTGATATGCAAGGAACACAGAACATGAAAGTATCTTGATATGTCTATGGTCTATTTGAATTAAACTTCTTCTTAAGAAAAATTAGAGAAGAAATTTTTAAAAAAGCAAATTATAAGGGTGGCAGGGGACGAGTTCAAATGGATCAAGTCATTCACCATTCTACAAGGCTACCTTCCTTCTTTCAGATGCACTTTTGAGGCAGTAAAAATCTCAAAGGTGTGAGATTTTAATAGAAACAGTTTCTCCTGGCTGTGCATGCCTTCAGTGCCCACTCAGGAAATGGGCAGACAGACTCAGTAGTTTGAGACCCACCTAGTCTTCACAGTGAGACTCTGTCTTGAAACAGAACAAACACATTTAATCCACAAATAGAAAAACTCTTCTTTATCTAATAAAAGAGTATCACACACTACCCCATGAGCTACCCATGATGCCATTGTCCTTTAGTAAGTGGGATTAAGCCCATTTTATCAGCACAGACAAACCAGGTTTGAGCAGCGCCTTGTTGCTGCTGCTGAAAATGAATGGGATTAAGCACAGAAATTACTGCTGTTCTTCTGCTGTGCTGGTTGTTTGTCTCATTAGAATTCTAGACGTATTAGGGGAAAGATCCCTGAACAAGATGGAAATCTTCTGAGTACATATTGGTAATATAGGATTATTGTAGCATATATCTAATAAAGCAGCATTGTTCCCGATGCTTAGAACATTATTAGACATACCGTAGATGCTTCAGAACTACTTTTTGAATCTAATTCCACTTTAGTTGTGTTACTGGGTTTTTAAATATTTGATATGATCCCCATCACAAGACCACAGTGGTTTTTTATGATTTCCTGAGTGAAATTCTTCATTATGATAATAGTCTTACAGACTTTTAGAAACACTCTGTAAAACCAAACAAAGAGCTTTGCCATGTTTTTAGTAATTAGAAACGTCTGTTTTCTGCCTCTTCCCTTCCCAACTTCATGTGTGCAGAAGGGAAGATACACTCCCATGTTTCAGCATTTGTTTGGGGATGTGGATTAGGGAGCATGTCTCTTCATGAGCAAGCAGGGGGCCTGGAAACAGACAGGCATTCCTAGGTTATTTGTACTTCTGCAAATTCTCACATTTTGGGAGACCCACCTTTTAGGACTGAGGATTATATTAAGTATTCTGATAAACAACGTAAGTTATCAGGGTTCTCTAGGCTTCTGTGGAACCTGAATCTTTTCAGACACTCGATTGCACTTAGTCTGGTAGCTACTTGTGCCCATTGTATGATATGGTAGGGAAAGGAAATCTACTGTCATCTCAACTTTGACTGCCAGTGACTTGTGCTGTAAACCTGAGATTAGATCAGAACTGATTGAAGTAGAAAAGGTCACTGGATTTGTTACTGGATTCTGCCACTCGTTAGCTGAGCTTGTCTATTTGCCAATGCAAAATCATAATTCTTGAAGCTTGTGCATGGCTATAAAACTGTGGCTTCTGTTAGTTCTACTGACTTCTAGCAAAATTCCTTGGGGAGAATGTGATTGGGAGAAGAAATAAAATTGCAATTAAAGAGCTTAGCTTTTAAGGCCCAGTGTAATTGGAAGTCATGAGGTAGGAATCTTATCTTGGTTCCCTGGAGCAAAATAGCATGCCATAAAACAAAAGAGAGCATTGCAGAAAAGATGCTGGAATTTAGCATTGAGATTTATTATATTATTTGGTAGCAGGGATACTAACAACACTCATTTACTGAGGAACTCTTGCATGTTAAACCTGTCATTACTTTGTAGGAATTATCTCATTATTAGAAAGACTATATTAATATCTCTGTGTCTGTGTATTTTTTATAGAATACTTAGGTATTTAAAATTATATTTAAAATATATTTATGTACTTACCCATTGTGAGATACTATAACCAACTGCTTAGACTTCCTTCATATGAACTTTAAGAGAGTGATAACAAGAAGATGTTCCCAAATTGACAAGAAATTGATCTGTAAATGCATTTTACATATGCAACACAGCAAAAGTAATGAAAGTTTTTCCTGGAGAATGCACATATTGAAGAATTTAGGGCAGTTAAACAGAGAAACACAGCTGAGAGAGGAATGCTATTGTTGAAGAAATATTAACCTAGAAGGCTACTATCTCATGTGAGCATCCTTTGCAGAATTTTAACATCTATTTGTGGTCCTGGCACTTTCAATGTATAAATCTACTAATTTTTAAAATCAGATGTAGGTACATGTTTTCCTAGCCCATCTCCTTGTTGAACACAAACTACCACATCTTCGAATAGTGTATAAAATGTAGCGGGTGTCCAGGCTTCTTAATGGACTGCGTAGAACAAATGTTGGGCTGTTTGCTGTCAGTAGGTCTGGCAAGGTCTTTTCTGAGTGAGATTCAGCCATCCTCCCTGAATGACTTTATAAGGGCTTCTGGGCTTCTGTGTGACAAGATCCTCCTTCTTAGGAGAAGGTTGTGTCTTTCTAGGAAAAGAAAAAAGAAAAAGAAATGCCTTACGTGTTTATTCCATCACATTTTGGAAGTGAAGATTTGTTGATTTTTATTACAGAATTATATTGTGATGTATAACAATTTGTTCATTTAAAAAGTACCTGCTAGTAAAATTATTTAATAAATTATAGAGAGGAGGAAAAAATGCAAAAACCATTTCTCCCTATGTGACCAATGGTCCAGTTTCCTTCCCTAGAGAGCAGTGATGGAAAAATAGCTAGTTAGTAAAGTAGTTGAAAAGGGTGCATCTAAAATACAGACATTACCTGAAAGGAATTAAAATTATGACATTTGTGAACTTTATATTCAGCCTGAGCTACTTCAGGTCCTTCCTTAAAGGGAATGTGGAATTAATTGTTTCTCATAAGAAAAGGGTAAATAGAGAACTAAAGGCTCCATCTTAACAGAGACAAAAGAGCAAGTGTTTGCAATCATTTCATAGTCCAGTACTAAACTGGATTTGTTCATGATGTTAGTTGTATTTGTTCACTAATACAAGAATGTGCAATGGCCAAAATACCATGTTGTGTAACAGAAAACCACATAAGAGGCCAATCTTTCATCTTCTGGTAGCTTAGTCAACTGAATTTAAGGACTTGAAATTAAGTCAAGAACCCAGGGATGTGTGCCAGAATCCAAGCTCGACTCCATAATGAAGAGCAATTGTTTCATGCAGCAGGTTTTGAAGCCCCTCCTTCCTTGGAGGCAACTGCCAGGTCAGCACAGTTTTTTCACAGAGCGTCATAAATCTCCAGTGACCTGTACTTGGCTAGAAATACAGAAAAACACACATGATATTTTAGAACTAATTAATAATTATCTAACACTTGCAATCTGAGTATTTTGAAAAATTGCTCAATCTTTTGCTGTTTATTAAGCATTTTGTAACTATCTAGAATCCAGATATTGCTGAGATATTCTGCAAATTCTTTAAAGTGAAATTCTGAATAATTCAGGGAACAACCCACTACTCTCTGGTTAAGAAGCAACACAGGACTGCTGCTCTTTTATCAGACGACCAAAAGTACCAGTTATCTGGTACTTCAGTTAACTTGGATGCTCCACTTCGTTAATCCACTCATAGAAATCAGCAGTAGAGCATGATTTCATCCTCCTGCAATCAACCATCAGTTACCTCAAAGTAGGGAGATTATGTTCTGTAGTAGAGATTTCAGTTCTCAGGTTTTGGGCTACAAAGGAATTGATTATATTTAATAACTACTTATATAGTATTATGATGGGTACTCTCATTTTGAATACATTAGAGATGTTAGTGTTTTGAGGAGTCTAAGCATTTTAAGAGTTATACATCACCATGTCTTCTTTATACATATGAAGAGACTGAAATGCGAGTGGATTAATTCAATGGAGACTACACTGTTTGTGAAAGATGGGGCCAGCATCGTAATCTGATTGATCTGATTCGGAACCTATGACCATAACTTTTAGACATCAAGGTGTGGGAAATGGCATAATTTCAAGGAATATTAATAATAGTGTTTACTGCCTCATTTCCTGAATATTTTTTCTTGAGTATTGGCAGGACAAGTCTCAGTAATTAAGCCAGGACTGGTAGGTATTCTGGCTCCTGTTTTCATTGTCCTATGCCACAGAGTATCCAACCTTCCTACTGCTCACTTTGTACTACCGAGGTGTGTCTATGAGACATCTTTTTACCCCCCAGCTGTCTACTGAAGACTTCCTCATCATTATCAACTCTAATCTCAATCAGTATATTTCTATTCCATGAGGCTCACAGGCAGGGCTTCACATGTATGTGCTTATTTTGTCTGCTTGGTATAATTTGTTGTTTATATTAAAAAGAATTCCTTGAATGGATAGTGATTTGGAGCTTTATATGCTTTGTTCCTTAAACTTCTAAACCCACATTAGAAAACATTCTAATAAACACATTTTGAAATAATAATATTGAAAATAATAAACCACAGTTATTAAATAAGCCAGTACAGGGCCTGTTCAAAATCTATTTGGTCTCTACAATGTCAACTATATATTGATTGGGTACATTAAATAACAAATTCTTAAATAATGTAAGGCAATGGTTAGAAAACAAGATTTTAACCGTGCTTAAAATTAAGCTAAACATGTGTACCCAAAATAAACCCAACAGATTTATATTGTTTCAGAATGATTAGAAATTCATAAGTTTAATTTATTTTTATACATTGTTGATATTTAACATTGAAATTACTATACAATTTCAATAAAATATATGATTAACAATGCATTTTGCTTTAAAGTCTCAGTCTCTGAAGCTGTGTTCTGGTGGGGAATGGTCTGCCCATAGGACCAAGAGAGTCCACACAGCTGGGTTCTGTTCCACTCTGCTAAGAGAGCTTCCCAGAAGAGATGTCCATTGCTGCTCTGCTCCACCCCACTAGGGATTTTCTCAGCAGTGGAGTGGTGGCATACACTTTTAATCTCAGAACTTAGTAGACAGAGGCTGATGGATCTCTGTGAGTTCAGGGCCACCCTAGGCTACTTGAGATGGAATTTGTTTAAAAGAGAGATAGAGCCCCCAGCACTAGGGAGGTCTAGACAGTAATGATATGGCTGTATGGAGAGAGGAATCTTAGGTGGGTGGAGACAGGCTCTCAATGTAGTCTAAAGTGGCAGTCTAGGCAAGGAATCTGAACATGCAATCTGAGGAGACAGTGTGAGGACAGGATTTCCCATTCATTCTCAGGTAGAGGTAAGATCTAGTGGTTGGCTGCTTTGCATCTCTGAAGTTTCAGGCATCCCCCTTAATATCTGACTCTGGGATTTTATTATTAAGACCTATTAGAACTCATGCTACAGGAAAACTTTCATTACATGGCTTAGTTACATGACTTTGTAGCTTCATCACTCTTCCGATGAGTCACACTGAAAAACTGTAATAGTAACAATTTTTATTAATACTTTGTTCTTTTTTATTTTTATTGTTTTCTTTTTTAATAAAATATTTTCACTATGAAAAAATCTCAGTCTCATTATTAGTATATTATTTGACAAAGGAGATGGATGTTTATCACAGCAAACATAGATTTCTAAAGATATCGTACAGAAGACCAGAAACATGGGCTCTGTGCATCAATAGCCCAGGTTATGGATGGGTGATGAAGTACACCAAAGAGAAGCTGCATGTGGCCCTGTATGGTTAAAACATAAAAGGTGGCTAGTACATTTCTTATTGTTGGTCAGAGAAAATGAAAGTCTTTAAAGAAGTCAATAGTATATAGATTACTCAGCTGAAAGTAGGAAAGTAGGGCAAAAGATGGACTATTTTTTCAAAAATATAGTGATGGGTGATGACCTTTAGAGAAGGAGATAAGGAAAGACCACATTAGAATACATATGCGACACTACAGTAACTTGTAGACACAGAGCCAAAATCAGAACCACATAGAAGCCATGTGACTGAGTGGCTCTTGCATAAGATCTTATTACCACCTGAATCACTCTCATTGAGGAAGGTGCAGTGAAATAGGAGACCAAAGCCCACTCTTAAATTTGATAAGTGATGGTTAGCAGATTAAGCACGTGGTTATTGGGATTCAGAATGAGTAGCAATTTACTATAAGAAGAGATGGGGTATTTAGGGATGTGGAGAATGATGACTGCATTCATTTCTTCTAATTTGTTTGCTAATTTCTCATGGACTTTATATTTTCCTGGCTATATGATGTTAATGACCTATTGATTGGCACATTTCTCATAGAAGTTTTGATAGTTCCGTCACACTGTCTTTATTGTATACCCGGAATTGTATAAAATGTTAAGTAGTTTTACATTTATTTTAGGAGCTGAAGGAGGTTAAGAGCATCTGTGCTCTTGCAGAAAACCTGGGCTCAACTCAGCACCTACAAGGTGGCTCACAACCTGGGGCAATTACATTTCCAAGGGATCTGATGCCGTCTTCTGACAACAGACACACACATGATGCACATACATACATGCAGACAAAATATTCATACACATAAAATAAAATTTAAAAATAATGAAAATCTGTTTTAAAACTAAAGAAAGAAAAAAGGGGGGTACTGGAGGGAAACTCATCAGTTAAGAGCTTTTCTGTGGAACCTGGCTTCATTCCCAGCACCTACATGATGGCCCACAACCAACTATGCCTCCAACCCCAGGGTATCCATCACCTTCTTCTGGCCTCTGCGGGTAATATACGCGAGTAGGTAAACAGACATAAATGCAATTAAACCACCCATATGTATATAAAATTAAAATTTAGGAAAAAAATTTTGAAAAAGTCCCAAAATTCTCAAATATCTCATCTTGCAGTCTCCAGGTTCTTAGAGACTCAGCTTCAGAACACATATTTAGAAATTCTGTATGAATTTAATGACTGATGCAGTTTTAATCTTTCAATCTTAGCAATGTTTTTATGATGCTTTTAATGTTAAAATCAATTCAGCAACTAACTGAACTTACAACTCAGCTTATCCTGTTGTGTTTCTACAAAGGGATAAGTATGATGTCGGTGGGCAAAGTACAGCATACATCTCATTCAGCTTTATAAATTTCAATTCTGATAATACTCAATATTTTTGAATTAAATAAGTAATAACTGAAATCAATTTTCATTAGTATTCATTAATAAAACTTGACTGTGAGAGCTGTCAATGGCTATATATATATTTGCATAGCTCACTAAACATTGAAAGTATCAGAGCTTCACACTGGGGGCCTTTAGATTTGATTTAAATTATATTCTCCCCATAAGACTCTGGGTGGTTTTTAATTTCAACAATTTTCCCCTCACTTTCCTCCCTCCACATCTCCCTCTGCTCCTTTCTCTAAACTTGCTTTAGCTTGAAAATTTCCTCTCAAATAGTTTTTTGAAATTTTGAAAATCGAAATAAGAGTAGCAATACATATTACAAAATATGCTTGCTCATTTCTTACCATTTTATTATATAAATAATAACTCAATTTTTAATATTGAAAAATAATTATAATGAATTAAATTTATTTTTCCCAAAACAATTTTTGAAGGTATTATTTGGTTTTTGAAGACTCAGTTTTTTTTCTCTTAGACAGAATCTCCCTATGTAGCCCTGGCTGTCCTGACCCTTATTATATAGACCACCGTGGGCTCAAACTCATAGAGATCTGCCAGCCCACACTGAGATTAGAGGTGTGTGCTACCACACCCTAGTGTTTATTTTTCATTATTGAACTTTGAGAATTTTCCGTACAAGAAGGACCAGAAGGCAGCAATAAAACATTGATTTCAAAGGGAAGCACAGTGCAATGGGTTGTATCTAAGGGACTAGGGAGGACTGGGCTATGAACATAAAGGTAATTTTATATTTTTAAATATTACATTTTGTTTTAATTCTTTGCACTGTATCATTTTGTTTGAAGTTTAATTATAATTTTTTTCAAAATGATGGGCTTTCTATACTTCTTGGTCTTGTTTCTTAATGGTACTTTAATTTTAAGGTGGCTTATGGGAACACAAAGAGGAGTGGGTTCCACAGGTCCCTTCACTGGGTGACCAAGAAAGGAGAGTGTCAGATGCTTTGACTCTAACTATTGATCTGCTTTTTAATATTAAACAACTACAGGAGCTTGAGTATCGTATATGTCTCCACAATCTTAATTCTTCACCAATAAGTTTGGGTAATGTTTCTTCTATAAATGAAGCTATAAAACTGTTTCTGTACTTATAAGGCTGAGACAGAATTATAAACTATCTGTGGGTCATGGAAAATGCAATGAAATTACCTTATTAGGAGGAATAATAGAAATACAATTTAATGATATCCTTTCTAACTTAAAATAAACTCTGTGGGTTAATTTCTCTTTAAAAAGTGTGTTTTCTCATGAATTTTTATTTTCTTTAAATTTAAGGGATATATATATATACTCTTTGAAATTAATTGCTGTCAAAATCATTTCAGATAATTTTTAACTGTTTCCATTTTTATGAATTTTGCACGTGTTTTGCCATTACTGGAAATTTCAGATTTTTAAAATATAGCCAAAAAGTTTTTTTCAAATACTCCAGAAACACTTGACTTAAAAAAATTCAGATGTTCTATTTTACTCATACATTACCTTTATGTTCTCATTACCCATTAGATAATTGTCACTAAAAAGTCATATAGAGTCATAGCTCTCCAGTGGACTAGAGAGAAAACCCGCTTTAAAGTCATTCTGGTTGATTGGATTTGTAAGTTTGAGAATACTTTGAAGCCAATTTAGTTAAATAAATATGCGCCCTGGAGAGCAAAATGGTTTTTTGTTTTCAATCCATTAAAGGTCCTTTAATTTCTTAACAGTTCTCTGTCTGTCCCCTCTCAGCCATTTCCCTTCAGTGAAGGAACTTTTATACAATGGCAGTGAGAAAATAAAAATACCCTCATTGATCTCAGTGAACCATCGAAGCAGGTGGTTTAAATAGAGTCCAAGGAGTCTTAGCCAAGAAGTTATGGATGCTGATTGCTTTACTCGGGCGTTGAATGGGAAAGGGAAGAGGGCTATTGAACAGAACTATTTCAGTAACAGTGTGTTCTGAATCTTTAGAAATGGTGTACATCGAGGCAGAAAATTCATGAGATGCCAAAGAAGGTTATTACACTCTGAAATGCAATGCTCATGGAGTCTTCTGCAGAATGGTAGCTTAGTAAATTGTAGCATCAAAATGAAGCCTTGAAGCATTATCTTTCCATTATCCCTAGAGAACAGATGGGATAAAGATTGATACAGCAGTAGGGATATAGCTCAGGTAGTAGAGTGCTTGCCTAGCATTCAAGAAACTCAAGATTAGAACCCCAGAATGGTATAAACCAGTCCTACTAGTGCAGGCTTGTTATCCTGCACACTGGAGGTGAAGGCAGAAGAAGTGGTAAGTTCAATGATATCAGTGACTAACTGGCAAGATGCCAGCCAGCCTTTGCCTCATGAGACTCTGTCCAAAGAAAGAAAGAAAGAAAGAAGGAAAGAAAGAAAGAAAGAAAGAAAGAAAGAAAGAAAGAAAGAACAAAGGAACGAAGGAAAGAACAAAGAAAGAGAAAAGACAAAAGAAAAGAAAAGAAAAGAAAAGAAAAGAAAAGAAAAGAAAAGAAAAGAAAAACAACCTGATGGGAACAAATACAATAGGAGAGTATTGCAGAAATGGGTAGTGTTCTCTATAAGTCTTTAGTGAATGACCACGCCAAGAAAGCAGACATATTTAAAGGATAGTCCAATAGCTCTAAAACAGGCTATAAAATTTTTAGAATAGACACTGTAGGGAACCAATAAGACTATTGACTATAACAATCCTGATTTTATAGGAAATGGATTGCATATGTATTAGAAGGAGGATTCATTAGATTGCTTTTCATGCTCTTGGGAATGAGAGTAGGGGTCATGCAGTGTGAGCAGAGGCAAAGGCCATTCAAACAGGCCCAGGGACCGGAATCACATCTGCACTCTCCTTTGCTTGCTTGGGTGATGAGAAGGCTACACAGTAGCTTAGGCTGCAGCATGTTGGAACAAAGCTGGAATGCTAGTGAACTTTGCTTGGTTTTGTAATGAAAATGGAGGACTTGCTGTGTCTTGAAGGGGTGGTCAATGTGTGTTGTGACAACAGCTGTGGATGCTTCTATTGCCGGCAAAGTCAGAAAACTGCTGCTTTCTGCATGGGGTACTCAGTAAAACAGCAACAAAGTCATGACAGGAGATCTTTCAGAATCTGGAGATTTTCTCTGTTAACCAAGAAAGCTGTTGCCACATCTGCCTTAAGGTAGTCTATTCACTGTATCGATCTCTATTAGTCTCCTAGAGAATCATCGGATGGTAGCAGTGGGAATTTTCAGGTTTGACATGGAAGTTTCGTTGAATATCCTCTTTACTTCAAAGATTATTTTAACGAATCAGAGCTTGGTTAATAGCAAACTTTGACTAAATGACAATAGTAATTGTTACTATTATTTCAATATTGATCTTAAATATTTCACTAGGAAAAAAATCACTTGGATTTCCTACATGTATGTGGAGGCCACTCTGCCGTTCTAATGGAGAATACAAAGGGAACTGTCTGAAATTCAAGGAGCCTGAATGAGGCTGATGTCCACACTTTTGTCTGAAGGCATCATTTTTAAAATCCCAATGATCATAAATATATGAGATTTTGAGCTGGAGAGATGGCTCAGCTGTTAAAGGCTAGGCTTACAACTAAACATATAAGAAATATACCAGATTGTATCCAACTATTGTACACCCAGCACAATACCTTGATATTACTTATTGTTTAACAATTATTTCAATAATGCATGAATGCCTGAATGATTCCAAATGCATGGTGAAAGGAAAAAAGTTCCTTCTGCTCCTTCTTTCCTGTCACCTTCCCCCAGGGGATCCTGTGGCCTTTCAAGTGTAAAAGGAGTAAGCCAGGTGGGCCCCTTTGCACAGCAGAGACTCAGAAACACTAATCCTGCTGTTTACAAGCCATGATGACTTATTCTATTGCCTGCACACCCAGCGCCACACAGCAGTTTCAAGGTTGGCATTTCAACCTGAGGTGGATCAGGACTTTTAGATACTGGTGCTAATGAGACCAAAATGTCCCATCTCAGGCTCACCAGGTCTAACACGACTTTTATTTTATCTCAGCTTTATACTTCAAACAGACTTGATATATCAGTAGGATTCTATAGTTTTTCTACACGTAATTAGGCTTTCTATAATAAATCAGGTCATTATCCAGCTTGATAAGCAGTCAATCCAGTGTAGTTTCTTTTGGTCTAATGATAATGATGTCAGTGTCAGAGAGAGGAAAGAGGTATTCTGTGCTTTAGCCTCAAAAACATCCTACCGAATTGCTTTCAGACATTTATTTTTATAAATGTGTCAAAAACCTTTTATTAAACTCTAAAAACGTATGGGCACTTGTATCATCATCTTTAGAGAGATGTGAGTTAATCCACAGTGAGGCTACAGGATATGAAAGAAAAAACCTACACTTGCCCTTTAGTCTGCTAAAAATCTGATGTTGATGATTTGGAAATAGATCATCTCTAAAACCCAGTAGATTTAAAGTGCAGTAGACCCACCCAGGTTCTTAGAACATGTGGAAGTACTTTGAAGGACTTTATTTGAGGCTACATTCAAGAAGCAGCCCAGACCTAAAACACCAGTGATGGTGTAAATTTTTTTTATCTTTGCCACAAAGACACTTTAATAATCATTTTAGAAAAATCATCTGAAAAGTGAAACAATGTTCATTATTCTGTAAATTCAGCTCATTTCTTTCTTTGTGATTGTTTGTTTGTTTATGAGTTTTTTAAGGCAAAGTTTCAATCCTGGTTGTCCTGTAACTCACTTTGTAGAACAGGCTGACCTCCAACTCACTGAGATTGATCACTGACAGCACTGATCAGCTTGGGCATAGCTATCTAATGGCTGCTGAACAATGGAGACTTGCAATCACGATGCTGCAACCTCTGTCAGGACAAAAACTTTGGGAAGGACAAATATGAGCATAATTTCTCACACAGCTTTACACCATGGGGCCAAAGCATGATGCATAATGACCATAACTTATAAAAGAGTAAGATTTATCCAAGAATATTTGCCTCCATATCTTAATAGATAAATTTACATGCAATAAAACATAAAATTATGTAGGAAGGTTTGTGGAAAGAAACACAAGCTATGTATTAAAAGTAGAAGTGCATTTTTCAAGATCTAGGAGTGGAACCCAATCAGGTTCACATGCATGCTAATGATTGTGCTACCATTTGTTATAGCACCAGCCACAAAAAATAACTGTAGACGTTATGTCCTTCTAATGTACTAATTGACCTTCTTTACTTGAAATGGATGTTTCTGCCACATAAATGCTGACAACATTGCAACCCCATAATTTGTTCATCAGTCATGTTAAAAGGCTGATATCTGCATCTCTATGTAGCTGCAGCTCCATAACTGATCCATAAACATTTCTGTTTTATCCTCTCTAGCTAATGGTTAAAGACATTTCTTTTGTTCTTGTGCATCTCAATCCATCCCATTCTTATATGTTTGTAGTATGTTCCCACTATCCCTACAACTAAGTCTTATTTGTTTTACTTTTATTTAGGCTTGTGTGTGTCTGTCTAAGTACATGTGTGTGGGTTTCTACTGAGGTCAAAAAAGGGCATCAGATTCTCTGGAGCTGGAATTGCAGTCAGTTGTGAGCTGCCAGCCCTGGGTGCTGGGAACTGATTTCCATTTCAAGAAGAGCAGCAAGCACTCTTAATCTCTGAGCCTTCTCTCTAACCCAAAAGAACTCTTATTTATAACCAGCAAAGTTATGTAAGTTGCAATTTACAAGCACTCTGCTTTGTCTCTAGGAAAGACTTGCTCCTCTGCCTTGCCCTCTACACTTCTATAGCCTCCTACTCAGAGGAGTGTAGAGGTCTATGGTTTTTGGGAGATTTCAGACATGGTGAAAGTGTTCTGTGGACAGAAGACAAAAAAGGGCTTTATTAAACGAAAGAAAAGTAACTTAACTACACATGTGGAATAAACTTTCAGAAAAGAAAGAGGAATAGAGGGGAGACAAAGAAGGGTAGGAGAGAAAAGGAAAGACAGAGAGAAAGAGAAGCAGAAAGAGAAATAGAGAAAAACGGAGGTACTTTTCTTATCTTCACTTTGTGAATATCCTGAGAGCTTTAGGTTGAAATACTGACTCAATACAAGGCCTCAGGATAATGAAAGTGGATGAGCATTTGCTGTAAAATTTCAGTGGATATGAGACTTACAGCCAGGCTGCTAAGGAATCCATCAAAAGTTTGTCTCTGAGTGGACTTCTTATCCAGCAGCACATCCTTCACAGCATTCTCATCTCAGAGAAACTGAAGCTCCACTAAGAGCCATTCTCTGGGCTCCCCCGCAAATCACTGTCACACAAAGACTTTCCAGGTGGGTTCTAGTCTAAATAAAATGGGACAGTTTCCTCTAGAAGGCCTTTCATGTAGTTATCATATTTACAAACCTGATTTTAATCATCCCTATTTCTGACTTTATGAAATTTTCAGTTCTCTAACAGCTTGAGCTTATGTTGCATGCATAGAGCATCTGGTTCACAAATAAGTTATATGGCTCCATTGTTGGAGCAAAGCGCTGCCTCAAAGCCAATCATAGCTATTAATCGCATACTGTAAAATAGATTACATCTTGTTTCTGATTGAAGAAAGCTGCTTCTTAAATGGAAATCTCAAAATTCAGGTTTTTTTTTCTGACAAAAGAGTCTGAATTTGATGCAGGCAGCAGTATCCATGCTGAAAAGAAGTCTGCACAGATGTCCTTGAGACAATCCAACCCAGCATGGGAACGGTGCGGCGGCGGTGGCTGCTGCTGCTGCTGCTGCTGTTGCTGCTGTTGATAGGTTTTCGTCATCAAAGCCCCATAGAAATTTCCTGAAGACAGAATTTCAAAAAGAAAATTAATTTGTTTTATTTATGCCTTTTTTGGCAATGGCTATTCAACCAGCCTGGCTGAGACTTACCTTAAGCCATGAGGTATTTTGTTTCAAAGTTTTTCGGCATCAGTTCTGGAAACAAAATTCATTTTTAGGTAAAGAATGCTGAGCTTCACCCTCCTAAGTTTAGCTCTGAGTGGAGAATATACTCACCTATCAAGAAAACTGAGCCCAGCCTAGTAGCCAGAGAACTCAGAAGCACATGGGAGGAGACAGTAGACACGAGATTGTGCCTGAGATTATACCAGTTGAACTCTGGTTGTAGGCCTCATCAATGGGACAACTAAAGAATGAATACCGTTGCTTCTAAGCCCATGTCTAAAAGCCATTCTCTTGTTAATTTTATCTATTTGGGTTAATTCCATTCTGAAACAATAGTTTCTGAATAGCACAGGAAGTAAGGATTGCTTGGGTTCAGAAGGGAGGAATATCCAATAGAAATGGATAATCACCTCTGGCTTCCTAGAGAATACTTCGTAGGCTTTGACCTGGACCTACAAGAAACATAATCTCAATGGGGAATAGTGAAGTACTCTCCAGAGGAATTGCTCACTATGTGTGTCTGTTTTCTAAAATGCTAGCTTGAGTATTTATTTGTAAATTATAGATGTGAACTGAGTCTTAATTTTTTCTTTAAATTATCCGTACAGAAACATTATGAGCCACATAGAATTCACCAGTCACCTTCATTCACAAAGAAAAAGGGGAAGAATAGTAACATTCCAAATCAAACGCATGAACATGGTGCAGGCACATCATTCAAAAGTGTTCTCTCTTGGCCGTGTAATGTCAAATTGTACTTGATCATTGACCACCCTACCAAATGCCTCCATTTCAACAGAGTTCTTTTTCTTTTCTCAGTTTATCTCAGCAATCAGATTCCTTTCCTCTCCTCTCTTAACATTGATGGTGATGATGCAGGGGCTCATTGGTTACTCTGAATCAATTAATAACTAAGCAATCTATCAGCATAGCTTCTAGGTCATTAAATCAATCTTTGTATCATTCAGCAAATATATACAACTTAAAAGAAAAAGCCAGAATCTTTAAAGATAGCTCAGGAAGAAAAGTGCTGGCAGTGCAAGTATGGAGGTTTGAGTTTGGATTCCTGTACATGAGCTAAAATCTGGGAATGGTGATATGTATCTGTAACCAAAGCATTGGTTGGCAGATATCTTGAACTCATTGGCCAGTCAGCTTAGCTGAATTAGGGAGCTCAAAATATAGTTGAAATTACTTGGCGCAAGCAAGAAGGAAATATGGAACATGCAACAAATCCGCTTAGGAGTTTATTAGACAGGGTGCGTACAGGCCTGGAGAATCAGTGTGCAGAGAGGGAGAAAGTTGGCACATCCAGCTTTTTTAAAAGCTGCCTAGCGCATGCGCACTGGGGGTTGGCATGACTACGATATACGCAGATGACACAGATGACAGGCTCACACATGCCTGCAAGCGCTTAGCTGAGTCATCCTGGATGAATCCGTGTATGTACACAAGCGCTTATCTGAGTCATAGTGGATGTAACCACGTATGCGTGCACGTGGGTCATGTGGGGCCCTTTAACATTCAGTCACCTCCACCCGAGGGCCCGGTCTGCATGTGCATGGCTCCAGAACCTGGAAGTATCAGTCTTATGTGGCTGAAATCATTACAATAGTGAGGGATCTTATACCAAAAATTAAGGTAGAGAGTTTCTGAAGACATCTAACCTTAACCATTGGCTTCTACCTACTTGCAAACGTTCATGCACACAAACAGCAATACATACATAAACACACACGTACACACACACACAAACACACGGAAAGCAGCCTTAGAAGAAAGGATTTATACTCACACAAAACTTGAGCCAATCCTATCTAAAAGTAATTATAGAAGACTGGCACTCGTCAGCAGTGTGAAAGGCTTACATTTCCTGTGGTGTCTGGAGTACGGAATGTGGTAATTCTCGTGATATTAGGATGGGCTAGTGTGATTCCACTGTGACTATTACTGATTCAAAACCCCTTTTGCATCTAAGCCACTTATGCCTATCAGAATTCCTGCAGGAGAATGCATCTCAGTAATAGGAGATAACAGGCACATAAAACTTGCTGTTTCTGAAATGCCAGAAAATGCTAATTCCTTCAGAGAAAAGTTAAATGAATTAAAACACAAAATTAATTAATTTGCCTTCATGGGTATTCTTCAGCTTATAAAACTTGCTTGCCTAATATAACATATCTATAGAAAAATTAAGATGAAATAGCTCCTTATGTATACACACTTCATATCTTGAGGGAAATCAACTCACTTAAAAAAATGAAAGTAAGCCTTAATAGTTTTTCACAGATTACATTTTTATTTCAACTATTCTATTGGATTTGCTGTACTAGAATACACCGAATGGAGTAAAAAAGACAGAAGGTACCTGAAGCTGGAATGGAAAACATTCCACATGGTTCAACAACACACCACACTTGACGTCAGAGGCTTGAGAGTCTAGAGGCTCACCCTGCTTCCTGACTATGGATAGAAATGTCACCAGGACGGACTCTATTCCTCAGGAACTGTCAGCCAAAACAACATCACAAGTTGTTTTAGTCAAGGCATTTTTATCACAACATCAGAACAGTCACACTAGAAGGAGACTTCATATCTCTTTCATAAATAACTTTCTAGAATTTGGCCAAATTTGAAGAAGTTTTCTCGGCTCTTTAGTCCTTCTCCACTTCTATATACTCCTTACTGCATAGTAGTTGGGAGAAGTAAATAAAAATATATGCTTGTAAAACATTATGCTTTCCAGTTCTTTCTACCTGCATGACCTGTAAAACAGAATCCCAGTACAAGGAACCTGTAGATAGCCCAGGAATTCCAGCTGCATGTTCGGGTTGTGAGGAAGAGAGATTGTCAAGTTGGAGCAAGAGCACTTTGCAAGATGCTCAGAAAAGCAAAGGGCCTCCACTGTTCTGTCACTGCAAACATGTCTTATTTTCCTGAAACCATCTTAACTCTCCTCTGAGACCTCTGAGACATAACCAGTCTTGTTCATACTTATTTCATATTGCACTCGTTAGAATTATGGTTACTCCAGAAAGTTACAGGATCGTCCTCCAGAAAACACGCTCCTGCTCTGCAACATAGCAAATCTGGCTGAACATACTCAGCTCCTCATCCTGTGTTTTCACTGGAATTTTCACCCTTTGTACTGCTCTTCGAATTTTAGTATTTGGATGTATGTAGCTGCTCAAAGATATCTTCCAAGATGATGCATTCATGAAGAGAACTTACAGGCTATACTTTTAGCCAATTAAATGGAAATAGATTTTTTTTTCCTTTTAGTGGTAGGTTTGTTGCCAGTGCTATCTATTATTATAATAATAATAGCTATTATTATTATTTACTTTTTGAAGAACACATGTTAAAATGTTTATGAAGTAGGAATTTGCATTAACAAACCTATCAAATACTAAATTTCCTAAACTTCCAGGTCTCTGAGTACATTTTTTTTTTTTCTCTGTGTAGCCCTAGCTGTCCTGGAACTCAAAGAACTCACATTGTAGACCAGGCTGACTTTGAACTCAGAGATCCACCTACATCTCCCTCCCAAATGCTGGGAATAAAGGTGTGTGCCCCCACTATCCAATTCTATAACTTATTAAAAATAGGAGCCATCTCAATATCCTGTTTTGGCCAATGAGAACTTTGTAAGACATTTCACTTCCAAAACATTGTTATCATTTAAAGTGGAAAAAATTATACTCAATGGGAAAATTTCATCAGAAGCATTGGGGGGAAAGAGTGTTTGAGGGGGAGGGGGTGTTTGCGGGGGAGGGGTTCGTGCAGCCTGAATAAACATAGAAATTAGAAGAATTCTGTTAAAATGTGTGTTACAAAATTAGTCATTTGTTTTGGCAAGAAGTTGCTTTACTAATTAAAAGAATATTTCTCATGCTGCTCTATTTAAATCTGGCTATGAATGGCTTACTTAATAAAGAAAGCAACACTGACAATACGGATTAGAAGGTCTGCGTTTAGCTGTGAGAACTGTCTATGAAGAACCACTTTGGCAATTCTTCTCACTAGTGATGTGCTTAGTATTCGGGAAGAACTCTCCATGCCCAAACAGATCTTTCCTGTCAGTCCTGAGTCCTAAATTGTACAAATGCAGATTGTGCTTCCCAATTATGTTTTTCTCTGGTTCTCAAAAAACAAACAAACAAACAAAAAATGAAGATATGCTTAATGATGTTACTTAATGTGGCACTGGTATATAACTTTCCATATTTTCTTCTATATAGACCATACTTCACTTGGTACATTTATAAGGAAAACACAGCATAAATGAAAGCCATAACAGGGCTGCAGAAATATTAAGTGACTTTGACCTCTTCCACTTCAACAAATACTAGACTGAGCCATTGAGAACACAGATGGCAAAGATTCTCTCTCAGCTGCTGTAGCAAGCTACCATGGTGCTTTCATGAACACTTCCACTGAAAAATCCTCAGTGGGATCACGCTGTGAAATCATCTTGTTCTGTAAGAGACTATTGGTATACAGAATATCTAAATGTTTGACCTATGTAAGCAACTGACACACACAGACAGCCTTCAGACAATAGTAGTGAGATCTTTCTGAAGTACTTATTCTAAAATAGCCACCCTTCTCACATGTTTGACTTCACCGTCCTAGGCAGAGAACTGTCAGTAGTGAACATGATAGTGAATCATGTGGTTTTACCAAGAACATGCCAGAACATGCCAGAACAAGGCAGTCTCTTGGGACTCCTTTTCTGGCTAAACAGTTTTGGGATAAACAGACGTTTGCTTGCCAGTGGAGCATTTCAAAAACCTTTTTAATAATCTATTGTGTTCAAATGCTATTCAAAAATGAAACTAAGCTTATTTAAAGAAAAATATCAAGCAAATATCTATATGATACAGTAGGATGCCTATATTAATGGCAAATTAATATTGGCAGTGTAAGGCTTTTTTTCAAACTCTGACAGCATATGGAAGTAAAACATCACTAAATGTTTTCTTTAAATAGAAATTGATTTCAAATAATAAGGTATGATGAGAATCTAAAGTTTTTTGTGTTTCTGGTTTCTTGTGGGTTTTTTTTTAACTATAAATGCATTGGGTGTAATGTAACCTGCTAATAACCATCTGAACAACTAGGTAAATATATTTTACTTATAAAAATTATGTTTTACATTCTATAATATAGTAACCAAAGAAAACAGAATGAAAAGTATATCCAGGCTTTTTTAAATTTCAGTTGGTCAGATAAAAAGAATCATTTATTCTTGTTTTGAATTGTTTGTTTCTTTGTTATCTACTGGGGCAGGGGGAAATGTTCTCAGTGTTTTGGATTCTAGGGATCATTTCAGAGACGTTGCAGCTGTCAGACTGTAAAGGGAGCATGTGAAGGATTCGGGCTTCTGCTCAGTCAGACCCTGTTAAGCCCAGTTGTCCTTTCTGGCCAACACTCGATTTACTTTCCATCTCTGTATCCCGGAGGCACCAAGAACTTGGCTCAGTGTCCCTCCTTCTGGCTACTACCATCTGCCTTTTCCCTGGGGCCCCTTGCCTTTCAGACCAGGACCAAACAGCCTTCTCCTTTAGTTTTCTATGACTAAATAAACAAACAAACAATAACAACAAAAAATTAAAATGTTTTAAAGTGTTTTCTACTGCCATTGCCAATAATAATGAAATATTAATGAGGAATGTTTTTATGCCTCTCTCTAATTAGAAAATAATTTAGGTCTCCATCAGAAAAACAAATTGTGGATTGTAAGAACATAGATGTATGTCATCGAATTCACAGATCCTCACATGGACCTGAAGCTGACACAATGATCTGATGAGAATGGCATAGAGATGTTCTCTCTCTCTCACTTTTTTGGGGGGAGGAGTATGTGTGTGGGGTTATATGCATCCAGGTGAAGTTTCTTTCTTGGAAATTATTTTACTTTATATTAAGCTACCAAATCAGATATAACTGAAAATACCCTAGCAATCTTTTGGGGCACCTTGAATCAGCTTTGTTTCCTGATGATGTACAAGATAGAGCATGAGTCTCAGGGTAAAAGCACAATTATTAGTGTGTCCATCAAGTTGACTGGAGCATGGAATAATTTGTAGCACTCCGTGCTGTCAAGCTTGTACTTCAGTTACAGAGATTAAAAAGAACAGCAAAACAATAGAGAATATAATTTCTAAATGTTTAAGAAAAATCTATACTTTTTACATATTCTCCTTGAGATTCTTGAGAGTCTGCAATCACATCATCTCACTTTTTGTTGTTTGTTCAAGCAGAGTCTAGTGGAGTAACCCAGGCTGGCCTGATTTTGATGTTCTGTGTCAGTCTCTGGAGTCCTGGGATATTACTGTCCTATACCACAGCCCTGGCTCTCATCTGTTATCTTGACAGCTGAGCCACCTAGAATCCCACCATGCCAGCAGTCTTAGAGCTCCTCTATAGAGTCTCCTCTAAAGCTAACCATCTCCTCCTCTGGTCTTCCTAAGATGCAGGAGAATGGACACTGCACTTTCATCTCCCGGCCACCCAAACCCGCATAATCACACAAAAACTATATTAATTACAACACAGTTTGGTCAACACCTCGGGCATATTCCTAGCTAGTTCTTATATCTTAAATTAACCCATTTCTATTATTTTATATTTTACCATGAGGCCCATGGTTTGTTACCTCACATCTTGCTTCTTGGGCAGCCTGACTCTGCCTTCTTTCTCCCTACATTTAGTTTAGGTTTCCCACCTAGCTATATTCTGCCCTGCCATAGGCCAAAGAAGTTTCTTTATTAACCAGTGGTAATAAAACATAGTCATAGCATACAGAGGGCACTCCCACATCAGGACACCCTGTCTCCATGGTGGTCAGATGCTTCTTACTTTTGGACAGTATGCCTCTCTACCCCTGAGGACAATCTTCCTGTTTCCCTTTAGTTTCCCAAAGTGAGAACAAGTGATCCCACTAAAAGAGAAAAGCACCCAGGCTTTTTCTTCTGTAAACACCACAGGCACTTTGGGAGGAAAAGCTGTGGAAAATTGCCAGCAATTACATCCCAAAGGCTTTGTTTCAAAGAAAGATATATTAGCTGGGAGAGTTGCTCTTTCAAGAAAACAAAATCTGTTGTTTTTTGCAGTGTTTGGTCTGTTCCACTTTAGATGCCCCGTGCCAATGATTTCCACAACTCAGATGTGTGAAGAAGTAAAAAAAAAAAAAAAAAAAAAAACAGTTGAGTTACTGACTAGCTAATAAACTGCTTTTTAAGATTAAGGGTGAGAGATTTTTATCAACTATTCCTTGGATTAAAAGTCTGTCTTTAGTCTAAGAATGGCAAGTAGCCTTTGATTTGGGCCATGTCTGAAGGAATGATATTGGCTATCTAGAGTGTGGTATGGGGAGGAAGGCTGACCCCAGCCTGGCCCAAGGCTGGCTAGAAGTATAGAGGTAGCATGCAACAGGCTTGCTTCTTACAGTGCGCATCTCTAATCTGTTTTCTGAGATCTGGAGATGGAAAATCAGGTGACCTTCAAGCAAGT